>WSZQ02087373.1:0-14890 GCA_019419845.2 Weissflogia rhopalogaster
AAACGTATTTTTGTGTGTTGTGAGTATATGCTGGACCTCCAAACTTTGTCAAGAGATCTAAACGAATTTTGGGCTTTTTTTATTTACATAAAATGATATGCAGAAAATGTTCTCAATGACCATTTGGATCTACTTATTAACACCCTGAGAGCAATAATGTTTTCTAGCTCATTCACACAACTACTATGATACAGTCTTATTTGAAGGACTAGCTAGCATTGATGTTATCCCAAAAGTCGCTGGTCCAAACCCTGTCGGGGGCTTCAAATATTCTCTTTCCGTATTGAATTTCATTTTCAATTAATTAATTTCTTTGTAGAATCATTAATTGTGCTAAATGATTACATGTTCTTCTATGATATGTCAATGCTAACTAGTCTGTGGTCGTTCAAATAAGTAGTAGTATGATAGTAGATGTGTGAATGATCTTGGAAAAATTATTGTTAAGTACTTGCACTCAAATATGCAATTCAAACTTCACACTAAAATTGCCAATATAACAATATAATATAATATAACAATTATTATTAACAATTATTATTAACAAGCACTTCGATACCAAATTTTGAACAAATTCAGATTTGTAAATGTTCAATGTTCAGTAGTACGTGTTGATGAATAAATAAGTAAAACATCTAAAGTATTAAGTGACTTAATGTTTAATTATTTAACAGTTATAAACAAGTTTTATCAATAACCGACAGAATACTCCATCAACAAAAGCCAAACTTCAATTTATGCGACTATATCCCCCGACGTTGCAGAATAAAAGTGGATTAAAAAAAAACTTGTATAAATACAAACTTCATTTTTAGAAAACCCTGAAAATAAAACCATAAAATCGTCTATGAATGAAATGAAATCACTGCCTACCGGTTTAATAATACTTTGATTGAAAAAGTATATCCCAAGCTTTTATCCGTCATATCGAGGAAACTATGTGGAAATAGAAAGCCGTGCCTGGAAGGAAATCCCGTAAAAGCTTTCTTTCTGAATGCAAAAGTTTCGGTAAGATGATTACGATCCTTTCTTCCGTGGCGTTTGAATGGTCGACGACGGAAAGTAATACATTTGTATGTATGCAATTCGGCGCATTAGTTTGGTTGTTTTGCTCTCGTCAGGTTGTCAGTCAGATGAAACGAATTGTATTGTGGTTATTTACAAGTTGCTAAATTTTTGTACGGGCAAATATTGGCGTGTACACAGTTATTGTGCTGTTGACGAATGCGATATATGCGCTATGACAAATACCCACCCACACTGTCGCTGTATTAATGGAATAATTAATCAAATTTGTCCGCAATAGCGAGCGGACGCTGTGAACGACAGACATGCATCGTCGATTGTGGAGAATGGTGGAGGCGCCGGTGAAAATCAACAATAATACCACGCCGTCGAACATATGGACCATTTCGTGTTTGGTGTGTCATTTTATAGGATGAAAATTATATTTCCGTTCTAATATATTGCATAAGTGCTACATTTATATTTCCAGCTTCTTCTTCAAATAAAGGTAAATTAACACCTTTTAGGAGATATAGTTTATAAAATGTTATTTTATTTTATTTCATGGTTTCATCGTTCTGATTTTTAAAGAAGATTTGCTCGTATTTTATTACGTATTTTGTACTTTTGGGTAGTGCTAGTGATCAGCAAAAAAACAAATGTATTATTTCCACTTTAATAATACGGAAGAAATTGCCATGGAATAGTACATGTATACAAGCAAAATTTTGAAAGTAAATAACATATTACAATTAGGTTGTAGTTTAATTCCTGTCAGGTAGTTCTCGAATGAAACAATGTGAAACTTCAACAATGATCAACAGAAAAGAGGAGTGTGTTTTCAACCACACAACTGCAGTAAAACTATTTGTTATTATTATTTTGTACTTGGTATATGGGGGTATTTTCATCATAAACTTTAATTTATACATAATTGTCATGTTCATGCAATGGTTATACAACAATATAAAAATATAATAGTACAAATATAATATACACATACGCTTTGTAGTGGCTTACCTAATAGTCGCCGACGTTTACCATGTGACGCTGGGGTCGTGCGTCTCCACCAATTGTGGTGTTCGAGAGGTTTTTGATTTATAGATGTTTATCTAACTCGCTTGGCATTTATTTTACTCATCTAGCTGCCGTGCTGTCTACCGGGGATAAAGTAAATGCTACTTACCACTTGATAACGGACATCTCTAGGTCGTATAGAGTTGGCGCAGAGATTGGTGGTGCAATGCTGACGGACTTCGTCTTATTGGTAGTTGGCTGGCTAGCTGTGGGGATGTCTTCGGGTGGCACAATAGGAACTCACGAATGTTTTTAACTTAGCGTTTATTAATTAACAGCAAAGCAAAGTTACAACTAACTATAAGCGATCACGACTGATCGGTCGATGACGATTTTGACAGCGTGGTGACGAACAGCGAACTGACTATTACCGAACAGTCCGACCAGTACTACCGCCCTTAAGTCGTGGGTTTATATACTAATTTCCTCTCATTTGAAGATAGGTATTGTCTTGGTTGCCTCGTGGAGCGCGGGGCTCACCCTTCGTATCTGAAGTCACGTACATCTTCGTTTCCGCATATACCTTTTTAGTAGAGTTTCTATGCAATCTATGTGCTTCTTCGAATCACACTTTATTGGTTCTATTGTTAACGCATTTTTTGGCGTTTTTTCATGTTCCTGTTGTGTATGCGTTTTGGGACAGTCAAAGTTTTGTTTCCTTTGTGTCCAGTTCAGAGAATTATCCACATTTCTTGTCAGTCACATTAACATCTAAATCTATTGGACATGACATCCTATCTACAGAAAAAAATCTCTTGTCTAAACTTTCCAGGAATAATTATCCAAAATTGTATTGTAAATTCTTAATTAACTTTATCGCATTCGCGATTCACTTTATTCGTTTAAGTCTTGCGTTTGATTTATTGACATGAGAGCGTTTCTGTTCATCGTCGTTCAAATCTACGTGCGATAGCTAAATATATTCAATCTACCAAGTCGAAACTGAAGCTGCTCTTGGCGTTATGTATGATTTAATTCCCTTCCCGATTAAAATACATAAACCAATTGATGCTATTTCTAACGAAGTTGTTTGTTGGTTTAGTCTAAATTAAAATTGTAAATATTTGAAAGTTGTAATTTCAGTGTAAAGTTCCACTGTCATTGTCATGTATAATATGTATAATTTATTAGGGAAGGGTTGTAAAATTTCACCCGCACTGTTGGATATTTATCTACCTTCGTTCAAACTTGATCATCGCTGTGGTCGAGTCGCCAAACCTGTTTATTACCTGCACTATTGAATGCTCATCACCGAAATAGTCTCGTTTAAATAAAATCTAATTGGCATAAAAGTGTTTCCATTGAATGTGGTTTGAAATTCCATTTGGAATGATACCAAATTTGATATGAAAATGTAATTTATGATATGTTATGTTAACATCTTGATTGCATCACTTCCATATTGTATATGGTAAATATAATTACATGTATTTCAAAAATTATATGAGATATTTCAAAAATTCCAAATGAATCTGGTAGCTAATGTAATAAACGTTAAGACTGCAAGTTCTTATAATAATTAAAGCAACCATTCACGTTTTATAATGCTGACGATGAAGTACCCTCACGATGTTTAGTCCGACGTTGAAGTGAACAAGCGATGGTCAGCCTACGGAGAAATGCCCGACGTTGATTAGACCCACGATGACCGGTCCGGCTACGACGGTTCTATACAGGTTGGACCTTTTTTTTGTGGCAATTTACTTCTTCGATTAGTTATACCAGCTGCATTATAACAACCTACATAAATTAAATGGAAGTAAAAGAAGATTAATCCTTTTCAATCGAGCGCTGTCGTTACAGCGCCTGAATCGCGTCTGTGAATACTCGATTGGCGCTAATTCGACGCGTGGTCGTGCTGTGCCACTCCGCGTAGCTGGAACTGCCTCGAGTTACCACGGAGTACTAGAGGAAAACGGCTCGAAATAATTAATTACTTGAAATCATTGCCTGTCGGGCAAAATTTTCATAATCATCATAAACTACTGTACTTGTAAAAAAGAAACACCATATCTGATGTATTTGCTTATATATCAATGTTATTTACTGGTAACTATTTTCTAACCGTTGAAAATACTCCATTTGAAACTCTTGAAACTGAACTAGGTTATAATAAATTGTTGAAGATGCTTGTACAATGCGTTGTGTTTTATTAAACAGTCTTTTCAAAGAGACGCAAAGTGTTGGTGTACACCTTTTCTTCCAATTCTTTTGTTTTTCAGTTTGTTATTGAAAAATGTAAATATACGTTTGCTCGGCGCTGAGTTATGCGCCGCACGCTTTGAAAAGCTTCGACATTTTTCGTGCATTTTAAACTTGACGAACACTGCAAAGTTTTTGTTCTAATATTAACAAGTTTGTTTTCCTTGTGGAGTTTTAGGATTACAATCATTTTGATGAAATTATTTAGGTAATTATGGGATATCATATATTTTAAAAGATGGAACAGTTGTGAAAATAAATAAATTACAGTTGAGAAATAATTATTAATAAGAGCATTTAATGATGATGATATTTAATGTAGTATTTCATGATTAAATTTCGCATTACAATCGAAATTACTAAATAATCTGAGGATATTTGGTAGCTGTGCCAAAAGAAAGGTTGCCATTCTTGTCGGAAAGATTGCTTATTGTTCTTAAATCATATATCGGAACAAAACTTACACTGGTGTCTTTGGATTCTCGATCTCGCTCATCCGTGATTTGCTACGTCAATCAGGGAGCACTTAGCAGTCGTCGAAGATTGAAGTCTTGAGCACCGCTTTTGCTAAGTGCGTGACGAACAGTAATTCGGTTTCACCAGGCATTGAAATTTCCGTTAATAAAGATTCATTGTCAACTAATTGAAGTTTAGGGTGAAGAGTCTATGTTCGTTCAAAGCGTCCACAAATGGTGCAAATGGTTTCCTAAGGATCCAGGGATTTTGCTGAGGGTGACACAAAGTACATTGTTGCGGCATTTTTTGTTACATGTTTGGTTGTTTGATCTGTTGTGCATAATTTGAATGTTTTGTACAGCGCACATATCTTTTAGCGCATGCACTCGCGCATCTGACTTCCCGCAAACTAAATTACTTTCTTGCTCGCAACAACCACGTCTATTAATCAGTCAGATAGAGAATCTTATATCGAGAGTTGAGTCGTTATATCGTCATTTGAAGGAGAGTTTTCTCTCATCGTCACCATATAATCTCTTTTCGTCTCGCTTATCGTCTCTACAATCGACTACAACCACTTCCACCGCCATTTTGTCGCTTTATGCATCGCCAACCGCCACGTGTTTAAAACACATTCTTATAATATTTAAAGCAACCGTTCATGTTTTATAATGCTGACGATGAAGTGCCCTCACGATGTTTAGTCCGACGTTGAAGTGAACAAGCGATAGTCCGCCTACGGAGAAATGCCCGACGTTGATTTCATTTTGTCGCTTTATGCACTGCCAACCGCCACGTGTTTAAAATACATTCATTTAGTTTGCAAGTCGTTTAATTTTCTTGCACCGTCTCGTCATAAAAAGTGAGTCCCGCCAGTGGTCTTGCAACAATTTCCAACATACATGCTCAAAAATAAAGTAGGAGGCCAGTTTCATTTGGGCATAAACTTCCATCCTTCTTCTTTTTCCATAGCCTCTACAATCCTCTTTGAACCTTGACCTCCCGTAGTCTTCTCTTTCATTCATCCCTGGCTATTGCGGCGCTTCTCCTAGTGGTATTGCCGAGAAGTTGCCTGACGTCCCTTTACTACATCTTCCCATCTTTTTCGTGGTCTCCCGATGAGGCGTCATCCTGGCACTCCTCTCCTCATCTAACTATGTGTTCTGCCCAACGTAACCTTTGTATTCTTACAAATACTGAATACGTCAATCTTCTCACTGTTATTCTTTGTGTCTCATTTTATCTAATATTTCTTATTTTTCATACGTTTAGGCACCATTTACATTCTTGCAGATATGGGACACCGTAAAGTATGTGGAGTTAGTTGTTGCTCCGAGGCACCGGAAGCTTTCTACCTTTTTTAGGTTAATAGGTTAATTCTCGTTTTTGGTGCTTACCCTGTATTCTTTCGATACCACTCATTCGTGATTCGCTACATACCCAGTGTTTGCTTGCAAGTCGTCCGAGATTGTAGTGTTGAGCATCGCCTCACTAAGTGTGAGGTTCGAGCAGTAATCCGAGTACAATGAAGATGCATAGGTAACTGATTGAGATTTATGGTGAAGAGTGCATGCCCATTCGAAACATCCGTAAATAGTACATGATCTTTACTGTTGGTCCAAGGCCTTTACTGAGAGTGGCGCGGAATTGTACGGTATAATATTAGGATGGAAGACTATCAGTGTGACTGATGATTATGATGAAAATTGCATGTTCGTTCAGAATATCCGCAAATGGTGCAGGGCCTTTACAGGGTCGCATTGAAGAATAGAATGAAAGACCATCAGTTTCACATGTTCATGAACTTCCGGCCTAATTAAGTTAAATTACCCAACCTGCTTATTCCTATATCATACATTCGCAACATAGCAAATAGTGCAAGGTCTTTGCTGAGGGCCAACCGCTTTTGCTTAGAGTCGCTGGAACTTCCATCCTAATTCCCTTAAATTTCTTAACCTATATTTCCCATATTTCCCATATATATCTGATCACATGATCTTTATGAGGACCGTTCGAAGACAGCAAAAGGTACGTAGAAAACAGAAGAATTAGAATTACCTTATTCCAGGGTCAACGCATTTCCAGAATAATAGTTTTTGGGTCAGACGACCACTTGTCTCGCATGTCATGTTAAAAAATTGATTGGTCTATTCATAACACAAATAAAGTTCCCATGAGCATCGAAAGTATTGTTTATTGTTATTAATTTATATATCGCAACAAATCATACCCCGAGGTCTGTAGACTTTTGATCCCACCCATCCTTGATTTGCTATACTTCTCAGTGTTCTCAGCGTCAGAGATTGAAGTGTTGAGCCACGCTCGCGCTAAGTGCGAAATTCGAACGGTTTCTTCTGACAAGGAAGATATCGCCCATAAACATTCATCGGCATGTGACTGAAGATTATAGTGTGAAAATTACATATTCGCTCAGAATATCCGCAAATGGTGCAAGGCCTTTGCTGAGAGTCGCACAAGGTAGACACTGAAAAATAGAATGAAGGACCACCAGTGTCAGATGGTCATGAACTTCCGGCCTAGTTAAGTTAAATTACCTAATCTGACTATCCTTATATATTCCCCTCATTCTATTTATAAGTGACCCTTCTCACACAGTAAAAAGTATGTAGAGTTAGGATGTAATAGAATTACCTCATTCAGAAGTCAACACATTTTCGGCATAATCATTTTGGGGTCAGTCGTCCACTTGTCTCGCATGTAATCTTCAAAAAACCTGGCAATCTTTTTTGGCGTGTCCATATCATCCCTCTATGTGGTTCCATGTATATGTATGTCGCATGTGTATATACGGCTGCATGTGTTTGAGGGTCAGCGCCATTGTTGGCCGGTTTAATAGACTCGTGGCGGCATAGCTCGATGGGGTGGCAGAGAGCGGCGGCAAAAGTCGACAGACGATGGATGGATGGTTCATCGCTGCGGTCAGAGTTAGTCCCGACGCTCGCTCGTCGCAATTGATTCGATTGTATCCGACAGAATGCATTCGAAAGTGGAGCGCCGGGAAAGCACTCAAAGTATTTAAGCCAATGCTGGAGTTTCCAGCGCAACCAACTCGCATCGCTCATCATACAATGCGATGCGGCAACTGGCGACCGTGACAGCGACGCGGCTGGGAGCGGCGCGGTCAGATGGCAGTTGTTGGCAGCTCCCTGTTTCGGGTGGCGGAGTGCACCGCAGGCGTGATGCGACATGCGGATACGACTAGTTTACAGATATGTTTACAGCTTCCGCAGTACCGCATTATTCACTTTACACTTTTTATACAGATAAGAGTGTGGTTAGATGGAAAAGTATATAAAAATATACTACTTAAAAGGCAACTACCATTCTTAAATATTGGCGGATCACTGTGTCAATTCTTATGAAACGCGACTTCCTAGAATTGACGAGGGTTTCTGGTTTCACGAAATATTGTCGTAGAACTCAGTTTTCCATATAAACCGAACCCGAAACCGGTTTTGAGATAGTTCCTATTTTGTGAAGCGAAAGAATTGACAAAGGGCGTACTACTCTCAAACCAAATAAGAAACTAGTAATATTCATTTATTAATTCGGGGTAACTAATTGAATGCGAATCTGGCTGGTCACAAAACTTAGGGTAAGCCGTTGATGGGTATGGAGGATGTATTACCACGTAGTAATGAATTGAGCATCATTGTCTATAAGAGATTAAGTACCAAATAAATAACGTTTTTTGGATAGTAAGGTATCTCTTCGTAAATACCATCGGGGTCACCAATTTTATGGAATTATGTATTGGCTTTCTCTAATTCATTTCATGGATCTGTAAAATTTCTGTTTTTGGTTTCAATCTCCATTTATTAAGTCGGGGTAACTAATTCAATGTAGAAATCGTCAATTTGAGTGGTCACATAACATCAAATTTGCCTGCACGGACTTCAAAAACTGGACTATGAAAATTTTGAAGATATGGCTAACATGAAATACCTTAAGAAACGTCGGAGTAGTCAATTGATGGTTATTGAAAATGTATTCCCACATACTAATGAATTGAAGGTCAGACTCTAAAACGTATTAAGGACTAACTAGTCCACATATTTTTGAGTAGAACAGAATCTCTTCGCAAAAAAGTAAATAACTTCTTGAACATCTTTACCTTTATCTCTTAATTTTGTATATATTCACGTATGGAACCGGAAATAATGTGTTACATAACATCTAGTGATTGTATGTATATAATTCTGAATGTCTATGAATATATTTAGATCATACAAAATTTAAAATTTGAATTGTTTCATACATTTTATACATTAAATGAAAGCCTGTAGAATTTGGTAATTAAAACTCGTTGATAGGAAACCGTAGGTCGTCCTCGCAATAAAATAACCATAAAAAATTCAATCAGGACATGTAATAGAGTCGTTAAATATGCAACGCTTTTCACCCCTCGACCGCGACAGAATCTTTGCGACGGTTGTACGAATGGATTTGCTAAAATTCGTTTCAACTTCTACGACGCAACGAAGTAGAATAGATGTCAAATGTCCTCGACAAATCTAAAATATTCCTCCTTAACGTTATTTACAGTAATATTTACGTAGTAACTTCAATAGTAAAGAAATATGAGAATTATTTTCACGTTTCATATATGAAATAAGTTGAATAAACAGGAGAAAATGGTTATCGATAAACATTTTACCAGGGTTTGTGTACCGTGAAATTTTAGATGTGCTAAAAAAGAGGGGAATGCCCGTGAAACATTTCAAAATAAGTTTATGGTCGTTGTTACTACTGACCGAAGAGGGGACACCCTCCCCCCCCCCTCCGTAATAAGTCCAGGGTCCTTCTGTCGTTCTGTTTGGACTTGAGTTATTTTTAGCAAATATGTCCCAAGTGCGACACTTCGTCTTGACACAAGTCATATTTGTTTCAAAGGAGACCCCTCTCCGTTCCGTTCCAAGTTTACATTTGTGTTCTGCCATATTTTGAGATTGCTAGAAGTGTGGCCGCAATAACAATATATTGATAATCATTGGGTAAGATTGTAGGGGTTGGTCAGGGACATGTCCTTAACGAACTGATACCAGATCAGGTCTATTGTTCTTAGACAACCTTGACTTGTAGACAAACGTCTGCGGCGAACAAAATGGTAATTGTCATGAAAGTTGTGCCTCTAACCTTCCTTCCCCATATTCCGTAGATGGTACTTGATACGGTGATCTGTTATGAGTCCACTAAAAAAATATCAACTTATTCCACGTAAGTTTACGTACCTTTCAGTTTCTAAAAAGTTTTAATAGTCGTTTTGTCTGCCCCATACCGGAAATGTTTTCTCAGTTGTTTCGTTCAGGACCCATAAGCTTAGACCTTACCCATTTTTAGGTAGTTCGTTCGATCGTTCGTTAAAACTGTGGCTGCAACGATATATAAAAATGACAATCCTTGGGTTAGGTTATAATGACCTTTCCTGGACTGTGGCAAGATCAGGTGTAATGTTCTTACAACATCCGTGGGTTGTAGCCCGCAAACGATCTCAACCGAGAAAGAAAGTCATGGTTCATTGATCTCCTTTCCCATATCCCTCGGATGGTACCTGACACAGTGTCTTGTTATAGGTCCAGTGAATGATATCAACTCGTTGCGTGTAAGTTGGAGAACGTTTTGTTAGCTATAACCTTTCAAAAACCTTTGTCTGTCCCATACCAAGAGTGTTTTCTCAGTGGCTACCTCTTTCTACAGATGAATCTTCTTCATCTATTTATTGGTGTGCCAAAAAAAAGGGTTCTGGACCTATAATCTCTCCTTCGCCATGATATTGTCCATGCATCCTGGAACGCACATAAGGGTAATGCGATTATGTTTTGGCAGTTCCGCGGTTGTTCAGGTATTCCGAGATGATCATTAATGACTTACCAGCCTTTTTAAGGGTCTCCAGCAGCGCCTGACTATCTGTGCAGCTGACTCTCGTCAAATGTACTCGATTCATCTTGTTGTATGATATATATTTCGTATTCAAAACGAATTCAACATTTAAGTACCCAATATTTCCTGGCCATACATCAACAGAGCTATGTTATTTATAACCTTGAAATCGTTAAAAAATCACATTTAACTCAATTTCGCATTCATCAATTTCCACTGTTCTTCACTTTATCAGAGCTTTTCAGTTTAATGAATAATTCTATTAATAAAGAGAGCATGCTATGATTACGCGTACAGCAAGAATGCTCAAAATGCGAGTATTTCAAAAAATGAAATGTATTTCACATTCCCCGGCTACTACTGTCTGGTATGATTTGTAATCGATTCGCCTACGTTAATGGGTCAGACGAAATTGGTGTAGCCATAAACCCTGCCAGTAATCTCGTTTTGATTGACACTAAACGAAGACTGATGAAATTATATACTAGTGTTGTATGACTGATGCGCCGTGGCTATTTGGGAAAAGTTCGCTCATTCTGCAAAGGGTAGCACGTATTAACACAAGATTAATAATTAGGGTAATTTCGCTGGGTGTATTAATTTGCGACGCATCATCCCTTTCTACAATGTACAACGGATATTGTGTGAGTCGCTCCTGAATTAAACAATTTTAGAGGTTGTCTAGATAAGTTTTGATTACAATAATTGAGGTATATTCATGACAAAATTGGCGGGAAGTGGATAGAAGGAAATAATTTAGAAATTTACTGTTTGGGTAATGTTAACTTCCGTACATGGTTTCCTGATTCTTGATTTGGTTTCATTTAGTCTTAATTGCAACCTGCAAAATGAAGCCAGTAACAGATCTTTCTATATTAAAGAACTGGCTACCCTTTGGAACATATACGAGTGTTGTACGAAAAGTAAGGTTCCCATACTTGGAGGGAGCAAAGATCAACACTTCTCTCTCTCTCTCTCTTTCTCTCTCTCTTTTTCTCTTAGCTGTCAATTGCAAGGCAGGTGGAATAGCGAATCCAAAGGGTAAACGTTGTAAAGATGTATCCATTACAAATAATAAACAATGTCTTCGGCGAGTACGGGAACCTTAGTTTTTGTACAAGTTTCGTAGTACGGTACGGACAACATTGTTCGCAACCGGCCTTTGGCCAAATCACTTGGTAACATTCATATATCATTAGTTCAAGTGCTCTTACACGTATGTCTATTAAACCAATCAATAATTTGCAACAAAAGATGAACATGGTACACCGACATCAATAATGATAAAATCTGTGCTGTTATCAATTTGCGCATAACTATATCTACGTATATTCGTGACTACATTGGGGGAACTGAATAGGAGAATATATGTTAGGTAATTACATTTGATAATGTGATCTTCAGTTCATGGTTCCCTGATTCGTGTTATGATGGATTAGATAGTTATAGCAACCTGCAAAGACAGCAAGTCACACATCTCGCTGTAGTATGCTCCTTGGAACATATGGGAGGTATTGCACAGATAGTAAGGTTCTTATACTCGCATTTTGAGGGAGCAGGGGTTGTCACTTCTCGATCTTACGGGAGCCAAGCCAACTCTGAGCGACGTAATGAGTCGAAGATGGGTGGGATAGTATACTGTACTGTTCACTACCAACCCTTGACCAAATATCTTGATATCTACCTTTGATCGGGGTTGATCGGAGGGTTACCCTGCGGGCACTCGCCTTGCTGAAATGTCTATATTACTAGTTCCATTACCTTTTCACATATGTCAAGCGGTGGGATTCACTGGACTCATTACAGGTCATTGTGTCCTAAGGTACTATCTGAAAACATGGAAAAGGAGTCCAATGAAACATGCAGGCTGTGTCACGAGGTCGCAGAGATGTCCGAGCACATAATCTGCTTGTGTAAGACAGCGAAAGGTTTGAGATACAGCTTCCTCGGCAACGACTTTTCATTAGCTGAGGAAGTGGATGAATTATAACCCAAGAATGTTGTAAGGTTCATACTCGACCTAGGACTCCTTTCATGTTAGGCAGTTGGGGCAGAATAATATATCAATTTGCTCGCATTTCACGACAGGCTTGCTCCCTCACAGGGTCCCGTATTGGATCCTATGGATTCTATTCTAGCACTTGGAGGAAGCTGCGATAATACTTCCCCATGTGCCGGCTGCCAAGCAAACACTGGACGACGTAAGGAATTGCGAACAAGTAGGATAGACTATCCAAAGGCCAGATGGGAAACTTTGCAATGATGTATACCTTAATAATAATAATAAATAATGCTTTCGGTGAGTACGGGAACTTTACTTTCCGAACAAACCTTGTAGGTCAGTACACAAGCATACTTCACTTCGGTCTGTGACTTATTCTACTTCGCTTTTTGCTTCAATATATTACGATTCATAACCAGTCTATGATCAAATAATGTATCAACCTTTACTTACCAAACCTGGTCAGATGGTTGCCATCGGAGAATGAAATATTATCAGAATGCTATATTATCAGTTCCATTACTCTTATACAAATGGCTATTAAATATACCGATAATTAACAGAACCAGTGGTCTTAGGGCACTGATAAATTATTTGCTGATAGCAGACTGACCATATCCTAGAATTTGTTCATGTATATTTATGATTAAATTGGGAGAACTGGAAAAAAGGGAAATATGTTATGTATTTACAGATTTATTGATTTAGTTATTTACTGATTTAATATTAACTAAAGTTAATCGTTCCCAAATTGCTGGTGTAGCTCTATTAAGTCTTGAAAGCAAGCTGCAAAAACCACAAATGAGACTGTTTATATTCATTCTATTAACAATGTCGATTATGTTATGATCTACAGAACCTACAATGTATCATAACAGTACTGGTAGATGATGAAGTTCTAGACAACAAGCTATGTAATGGATTCATGGCGGCGGCGCCGGCGTTGCACATACATAATTAATTGGAATAAATCATTACATGTCTAAATTCTTATAATGAAATTCACCACGACATTTTTCAGGATTCTATTTTTCTTGTCATGAACTCTTGAAACATTAAGTAATAAAATGGAATCGGGGGTTTCTTTTATCGTATAAATACTCCTATTTAATATCCTTTTTTCGCAATTTTGATTTATATTCGAAGCTTCGAGTCAAACCCGAGACTCACGAGAAGATGGTCGACGTCGCTGAGTTTTAATTACTCTGCTTGTGCGACGGCATGCTGACTAATAACAATGCGCCGCTATTACGCCGCCCCACGGGCAATAAATAATGTCGCCGAAAGTGTTTTCAAAGTGCACATTAAAGAAGCGTTTTAATGGCGGTGGAAAAGTCCTGTTGAAGTTGTAGGTGTTCTCTTGGCAAACGCGCAGCAAAACGTAACGCTCGCGACCGGCTGGTAATTTGACGAATTTAAATGGTAATTGCGTTTTTCTCTTGCACCACGGAATCTCACGAAAATTTTCTTGTATGGGGCGTAATTGCCGTGAAATGCACTGCCCAACCGAACAGCCTAAATTTAATTTACGGCAACCTTGATTTTGGATCATATAATGTTAATTGTGACAGGTTTCTTTAAGTTTATGATTCTAGGTAGAAATGGACATTTTTAAGAGTGTAACTTCGAAAGATATCTGGGTGGCTTCCATCTACTCTCTGATTCTCTTTTTATATTATTGCGACATAATAATATTTCCAGGTGCAAAGTGAACATGGAATTTTGATATTTAGATATTCAAATATCGATATTTATTTAATTTACGGAGTTTGCTGTCACTTCTTGATAAAACATGGTGTAAAATTATTCACAAAATACACGAACTCAGAACTGTGTTTCACTGTTTTATTTCGACGCTCGTTATCGTACAGTGTACATTTCGGCTCACGCCATCATCAGGTCTACGTACCGTTTTCAGCTAAAACATTCTTAATAAGGGTATCATCTAACGAGAATATATTAGATTCCAGGTGGTCCATGTAAATTTCCGCGAGAAAAGGAGAGATTTATGAGCCCATGGGTAAACCCGATTTTTGGATAAAGATTTGATTAGTGAACTTGAGATAATTCAGTTCAATACAGATATCTAGAGCTTTCTCTCGACGCAATCGAGAAAAACCCAGGCCAGGTACTGAATGACCAACTCGAATTACTTGTAAACACCCCACTCACCCGCGCACTTAGTTTTTAAGTATAAATAACATTGTAACTTCAAGGTACTGTATATTACCTGATGATGATGATGGC
>WSZQ02087384.1:0-14885 GCA_019419845.2 Weissflogia rhopalogaster
ATATATTTTTTTTTTTTTTTTTTTTAATATAAAACGAAATCTAATTATTTAAACTTATACAGGAAAATATTTGCATAGAGGAAATGAATAACTCTCTCAAGTGAAAAAAAGAACTCAAATTTTATTCCGTATTTACATTTAAAGATTTAAAAGAAAAGAGATTACGTCAACTGTTCACTTGGTATTAAACCAACGGAGATTAATAATTAATTTCTTACATTTCAATTTTATAAAAAAAAAGCGGATGTTGCGAGTTGCAGGTAAATTGAAACAAAAAAACCTGATTCGAAAATAAATTCGGACGTGGAGAGATTACGCTTAATTTAAAAGCTGCAATTTCGGTTTTTGCATGTTAAAATTGCTTCCGTCGAATTTTAAACAACTTTTGCTTTTTAATTTTTTTGTTTCTTGTGATGCAATGTGAAATCAATCAAAATGTGTTAGATTATATAATTTTGCCTAATTTGATGTATCCTGAACGGAATTAGGTGCAACTCAGTTTATCATATTGCTTTATCCTTATTTAAAGTAAAATTAGAAAAGTGGAAAGGATTGTAACATCCTGGAACAACCTAACTAAACCAAACTTAACCTAACTTAATATAACTTAACCTAACTTAATCTAACTGGACCTAACTTAACCCCTAAGGTGATTTAACTTAACCAATCGTAATCTAACGTATCTAACCTAACCTTACTTAACCTATCTACATTAAACTTAATCGGTCTTAGCGCTCCTTAACCTACCTTATCTTAACTTAACGTAATCAATCCTTTTTAATATTTATTTAACTATTTATACTTTATATACTTATATAAAAATTCATTTAATGTAACCAATATAACCTAAAATAACTGATTTAAAGTTGACCTAAATTCTAACCAAACCTACTTTAAGCATCACTAACATAAGTAACTCTAACATAACTTATCATTGCCAATCTGGTAATTGGCTAAAAGCTGATCATAAACAGGATCATAATCTCCAAACAAAATAATAAGCATATTTTAAATGAATTATAAAACAAAGAATAATAAAACAATACTTAAATAAAATGTATATTACAATATTGTAACTTTCTATAATGACTTGCGATTATATTATTTCACTTATTATTATTCTCATTCTCAAGTCTTCTTGAAAAGATTGCAACCAAAAATTTGGCATCGATTTTCTGGGGCGAAAGTTTCGCAATTTTGCAACACGGGCGTGGGGTGTCAGGTTTAAGGCACGTTTTATGCGAAAACCTGTCCATGTCAGGAGGAAAAAAAAAACACGAATAAGCCGTCTTTTTCGGGGCCACTTTCCTCTCGTAAATTGTGGCATCATCTTTATACGCACGCATTTATCTTCCTTCGCATCAAATTGTTATGTCCAGCTTGTGTGAAGATATAGAAAATTTCACTTTTTTCTAGAATAGGCGACGCTGTTTTCAATAGACGAACACTTATAGGAACAGATGATAAATAATGTATTGTCTGACATTTATTTCGTTAAAGTTAGGCTGTGTTAACTGGTTTGAAATGAGTTTGTTTGTTGTTATATATTGATGGATAAATGGTTAAACTAGATATAGGCATATTATATAGGTATATTTTCTCATTCAAACTAGGCCTAACCATAGGCGATGAATGATGAAGCCTGCATCTAAGTGCAAAGCACGAAATTTTGCAAGATTTGTAAGATTGCAAGACTGCAATTGCGTTGGTTGCCAATGCACTTGCCATTTCACTTATAGTCAACTCGCGAGTAACTTGTTTATTTGTTGAGATCTTCTTTTAATATTACACATTTCGATGTAATACTCAAGAAAATCATCATTTGCTCTTTTACTCTATGTTTAAATTATTTTTTATTTATTGTTTTGATAAAAATAACCCTAATAGCTTAATTTAAAGAATTTTTTAATGCATGCACTAAATTATTTGGTGAAAATTTATAATATTACTAGCAAAAACTTCCGCCATATGAAAACAAGTATTTAAAAGCATTTGAAAAGTTTTCTGGCTAACGCTTGTATGAATTTTTAAACTTGCAATAAAGTTTTAAAGCTGTGATTCACAGTGGTTGAGAAAAAAATCGGATGTACCAGTGCCCTTCCGTTATAACAAGATTTCACTGCAATAAAACAGGGATAACAGCGATATGCCCACAAATTTTGAAATCACTGTTTTAAACTCTAAAAAACAGTTGAGTCTAATCATTTTCATCTAATTCATTTTCTTTTGGTAAATGAGCCAATTTCTATGTACATATTTTCCAAAAAGGAGAGTGGGGGGAGGATCATTGAAAATGAATCTTGTTCGAATTTGGATTTCAAAATCGATACTGAAATGAGTATAATACCCAACAGGAGTAGAAAAAAGTAGAACACAAAGAAGAAAGAAATATTAACTATAATAAATTTATAATTAAAATAAGCATTTATATTAATTTTGTTTTTCGCAATATTTTTGTAAGTACAATGATTAAATTTTTTACAACACATTTTTCATAATCTTCTTTTTGTCATTTTTCTTTTATTCTACTAATTATAACATTAATAAAACTGCAAAAGAAAAGAAAAGAAAAGAAAATACATTTTATTGTAAATTTTATTTCCACTTTTATGTTATAATTAAATTCACAACTCTAGAAGAACCTCGTGTTTTCTTCACACATCTTTTTGTCATTCTTCTCCATATTCTACTAAAATTGAAAAATAGCAGTACAAAAATAGAAAATAAGAATTATCATAAATTTACGATGGTTTTAATCATAACATCATCGTTTCTCAAAATGTAAACGTGGGATGTTTCAAATGCAAATAAAAAAACGACATATTTTTCAAGCTTTCGTAAGAAGATTTATGATGAAACAATGAGTACAAGTTCTGTTTATATTAGCTGTATATTAAAGATTTTGTACTTTTACAACTGTCCCACAAATTAATCGTTTCGGTTGTACGGTTGTATGGCCAAATTAATAATTGGTGTTCATGGCGTTCATGATCATGCAAATCTTGAAGACGGTTCCCACGTCACAATGTGGTGGTCTTTTTCTTTCTCGCGAATTTGCTAGCAATTTGAGGTGAGATCGAGGTAAGTAGAAGAGATACGGAGAGTATATGTGAAATGAAGAAGACGACGGGCTATGGATCCACGTGAAAGTGCGACATCGCGTTGCTGCGATGGTTGGCTAGCTGGGATGCGCCTCCCGAAGAACGGTCGACCCCTTCTTCAACGCAGCCGTCGACTTCGAGGCGAGACGGTATAAAAACGTCGCGTTCATCCCGAAAGAGCACAGTCATCACTCGACGTCAACACAAGCATCATGAACACTTACACCGTGGTAAGACATTTCACTTTCTATGGTTCCCCCTCGTTCAGCCATCTGTGGATTGGATTATCCAAGTGTTGGATTATCAAAGTGCATCGCCTGGATTTACCTCCTACTTCTACCTTCAGGTTTACCTGCAACCTAACCTCTGTTCTTCTTTTCACTATCACGTTTTCTCTGCTTAGATCAAGGTAGTCAATCTGGTGGTAGGAATTCAGATTTCCTATCATTTTTCCTACCTTCAAATTTCTTAACCACAGAACCTCCACCCTGCGTTAACATACCCTCAGGTAGTCCATTCAGTTGTCATCATCTAATTCCATCTATGGCTGAAGGGCTGTTCAACATTCTTGAAGGGTTTAACTCACTGATCCCGTTTCTATTTACAGTTTGCGGCCTTCGTACTAGCCGTTGCCGTCGTCGCCGAGCCCCCGAGCGGCTACAGCTACCAGCGGCCGAGCTTCGGTGGAGGTGGTGGCGGTGGCCACGGCGGTGGACTGTTCAGCGGCGGTGGCGGTTACACGGCCGTCTCCTCCGGCTACCAGACGTCAGAGGGCGCCTCCGTCGATCAGGCGCTGCTCGAGCAGGTGCGCCAGATCCTGCTGAAGGAGGAGCAAAACTCCGGCTCTCACGGCGGCGGTGGCGGCGGCCACTTTGGCGGCGGCGGCGTGAGCTCTTCGTACGGCGTGCCATCACCCCAGTACGGCGTTCCATCCTACAGCAGCGGCCGCGTGGTTGGCATCGATTTGGAGGGCATCAAACAGGCGATCCAGGTGGCGCAGTACAACCAGGTGTCGCACCAGGCCGGCGGCGGTTTCGGCGGCTACCCAAGCGGCCCATCCGGTGGCTACCCATCTGCCCCAAGCGGCAGCTACGGTGCCCCAAGTCGCCCCAGCGGCAGCTACGGCGCGCCTTTCTAAACCATCCCCCCACCACACCAACCATCAACAACACCATAACAACAACAACAATCTCACCAACCAACATCCTACCATCAAAGTACGAAGAGAAACATCTACGAAGCGCAGAACATCCGGAAGTCCTCCGGATGGCAAACACACGGGTCCATGATGCTGACACAACAACACTCATGTGTACATTACCATTAATATTATTTTGTATAAAGCTTTTGTAGGTTATTTTATTAAAAAAAATACATTTGTCACCGTAAAACAATGCCGTTTCAATTCTCAATGCTCATTCATCTTTTTACACTTTATAAACTCTATCTTCATTGTTTTTACTTTGTTTTAAAATAATTTACTGCAACAATTACAGTTTTTATTTGATTACTATTAGCATTGCCTACAATCGTGTGAGTTTTCCATGGGATTAATGAGAGAGAAAGGTAAGTAATAAATGTGGGACGCATCTGCTTTGCGAGACGACGCTGATATGTGTGAATTTCACACATATCATTAGAGAACAAAACGCGTCTTCATAACTTAAGTCGCGTTATGGGAAGCGTTATGGAAAACTTACTTCCGGACCACTCACCCAGCTGAAATGTGAGTTGTGTGCGCAGCACCAGAGTGTGGAGTTTTGCTTAGTGTTCACATGACTTATATCATCATTTCGTCTTTACACTTCTTGTTTCGTGCAGCCATACAAATTGATGCAATGCGCAGCGAGAAAGTGTGTAATGACTAGATGACTACCATTAAACAGTGCATCGATATTGACTTAAGATATTTGTATTTACTGACAGGACTTCTTCGCAGTTTATATTTGTTTATTTTCTGTTTTCTCTCCGCAAATTTTCTTAGAGTATTTGCTAAATACATGTGTTTACTTCAAACTTACTTTTGGTAGTTTCGAGACTTATTATTTCGGCATTATTTCGGGGAAATAATGGACTAAAATTGATTATAATAAACTTTTAATCATTTAATCAGGGCTTTAATTTCTTTTAAGAAGATATATATTGTTGACAGATATGTGATATCACCACCAGAAGGATTTACCTAAGGTTCTTGATAGGATTAATTCGGGCGATAGTCTCTGGACTTTTCAGACTCTTCAGAGATTGGATATATAATAGCAATTTCAGGCTTGCACTAACTATATCCTTCAATTCTCTATTTACCAATATTTTAAGTGCTTAAAAATATGAGTAAAGTATGAGTGGCGGGTTAAGATTGTCGGGGGTCCGTATTAATTGAATTTTCTGTCTGAAAAACTCCGTCGTTGAGCAAAATCGTCCATTCAAGACATATAGACGGCGGATCTGTAAACTTAAAACAAATCAGGAGCACTTCGAAACCTGGCTTGGAGAAACAAGAACATAACAACTGAGAGCAAGACGAGAATCTATAAGGCCTGCGTGAGACCCATTCTTACATACAATGCTGAAACGAGACAGTAAACGGCTGAAACAACGGCAGCTTAGTACCGCAGAGATGAGGACCCTCAGATCAATTCCTGGATTTTCTTTCGTCGATAGGAAAACGAAGCCAGTGGAACGAGTTTGTAACTTCCATGGCCGAGAACAGAATAGCAAACACGCACAAAGCAGTCCTAGGAAAAGATGGAGAGCCAGCTGGACGTCACAATCCCAGGAGCAAGACCCGGGTAAAAATGTTCGTCAAAACAACTTATAATATTTGAAAGTATCCAATAAATAAAATGCAATTACATATTTAAATATCCTGTTAACTCCGAACAAATCGTTTCTGCAAATTCTCTCACGTATTCACCAAAGCATCTATCCAAATTAAAGTTAAACTTTAACTTTTCAGCTCGACACCGTCAGCATCGCAAAGTTCCATACACTTTCACTCGCTTCATTTCCTTTGCGCGATGTGTGTTCGTTTGTACGCGCAATTGCGGCGCCTTTTATTGTGCGTTCTCGTGTCGCATATGACACGATAAAACACCTACCGTTCTTTTAGCTGTGCATGAATTTCATCCGCGAATTGTTTGTAGCGTCTGCTGCGCCGCCGCGATTTCCTCCTTCGCCATCGTCGTGCTACAATTTCGTAGCCATTAACCCACATTCAATGCGAATCAAAATGGCGAAAATTTGCAGTAACTGTTGCAGTAATATATACGCAGTGTACATATAACATTCAGATCTAGGCATTTGAACACAATAACGCGAAGACGAGTAAAATGAAGTAAATATTAAATTACAACACTTTCTGCGAGCGAATACCTATTGACAATGCAATTTCAATCCGTAATTGGGATGGCAGCTAATGAAAGCCGTGCGTTATTAGCGTATATATACTTGTACTGAAGATCTGTAATTACCTGCTGGCATCGAGCTCTGTATGAATGACTGCATTTATATAACGTAATTGTGTATTATAGTTACCAAATTGCTGTTGCATTCGCTTTGCTCTCACATTTCATCCAGATTCATCCGATATCCTATTTGATTATGTTACCTATTTTAAAATTTATAATTAAAAGCCATTACTGTGAAAAGTATCGATGTTTTATATTTCGATATTGTTGCCAATATTCGATTTCCCTGCTATCTGTATATGAGAAGCGTAGGCTCTATACAAACTAGAGTCACTGCTTACATTTAACTCTTACAGATGGCCTACTGATCTGTAAACTTCACAAATTCCTTCATTAAATTATGTTGTTACATATATAAATTTATTGGATTGTATTTATGTAGTTGAAGATTTCTTTGTAGCACGTCTAAGTTTGTGAATGACTAGGTTTCGTATTTAAACCATTTATTTTTGTAATATTCATAATTATATACACCAATTAAAATTTTTCAAAATTTGTCACTAGTTCAGGCATTCACAACTAGATGACTATATTAAAAAGCATTATACTCATTTTATTTCGCTATTTTCAACTGTAGTTGATTATAGCACCGCTGTTGCAAATATTCCTCTTCATTTTCGTTAATTTCTTTTCCTTATTTATGTACGTAATTTCAATTTTAATGTGCTGCTGAAAAAGTTGCCTATATTAAAGACATGACTCAACTAAATATATTTTAGATTATTTTTAAATTTACGAGTTTCTATTTAATCATTTGTTTAATTCTTTTTACTACAATTTCTATAACTTATTACACCATTTCCTGGAGGAAAACAAACTTTTATAAACATAAGTTTAAAAAGTTGCCTACAATATAAACATCTGTTCTGCCAAAAATCAACAGCTCTGTGTTGTGCTTTTCGCTTTCCAACTCATCAATAACATCAACATTTATCCAGTTTTAAATTAAACGAACAATTACATCATGACTTTTACGCTCTGGAATTTATTCGAAGCTTCGCTTCTTTGTCTCAACGCTGTTTGCATCTTACACGAAGAACGATTCCTTGTGAAAAGTGAGTTGATATTTGACGTGTCCTAACCTATGCACTCGGATTTGTTCCTTTTATTCCGCTTTATTTCATAATTAAATATGAAATATTCACATTCTCTTGTAGTTGGATGGAGTGCAAAGACCCCTAATCAAGGTTTCGGAGAACAACCCACAGCTAAAGCTCAAATTCTCAATTTAATTCACTCGATTCGAACCGTTGCCCGCAGTAAGTATGTATTTTCTTAAGTTAATTTGTTCTTTAATTTTTATTTCTTGCAGTTCCTCTGATTTTTCTGAATATATTAACGATAATAATTAAGTTAATACTTGGGTAAATTTCGACGTATGTATAGATTCTGGTCTTTTCCATCAATGTTAATTTAAAAATATACAATTTGATAATAAAATAATATACAACAAAATTTTTTAAAGGTTTATTCTTACTATTAATTTCGGTTAACTTTTGTTTTCGACAGTAATCAAGAGTTTTCGACTTTTGGTTTAATGGGCGATTTTGATATTCAAGCACAGATTGGTTGCAGTAGGCATAATATAACCCTTTGGAATTCATTTTCCAGTGGAGAGGGACATTGGTCAAAAAACCCGAAAACCACGACAAGATTAAAAAAAGAGTTGATTTAGTCAATGTAACTTCGAATATTTGTAAAAATAATTTATATATTCAAACTTTCTGTAGATTGCGCTGATGATAACGTCTGAAATCAAGAAATGTGTGACATTGGCCTTTGGCCAGAATTCCCACTAGTAGGACAAGAAAAAAAAAAGAGGTGGGTGTTTGAATAGTGAAGCACAAATGATTCTGTTGTGAAAGTATTAAATTATAAGCAATAGTTTAAAAAATGTATATAAATAATGTTCAAAGACCTGATCAAAATCCATGCGAACTAATAAGACAAAGAACTGAGATCCATCTATTGGAGACTTGACCAACTAACTATAAATTTAGAAGTGTAACATCTGCCACTAGATGGCCCTATATTAAAATAAAATAGTAATTTTCAAAATCTCATCTTAAAACATTTCTAAGATAATTGCGGACAGAATTATTTATTGTTAGTGCATATTTTTTTTTAATAATCTTAGCCTATTATAGGAATCTTTAAGTTTGAAATTACGTTTACTTACTAAAAAGAGATGACTTTACAACAACGAAATATTAGGAATTAAACAAAACGGTTATACAAATTACATTCATTCAATTACCACTCTCTTTTATAAGCTTACAGTTAGTTTGATTCACTAGGCCGGAATAATTCGTACAATGCTTCCTATTCGTCCCAAGTTTACTGTCAATGACCTCAAACTTTGTAAAGAGGCACGTGGTATTTATACCTGTCGAATCATTCGTTTTGTATGTTTAGAAATATTATTGAAAAACCTACTTAGGCCTTCCTGCAGCCTGAGATACAGCCGGTGCGATATAAGATTAAAGAGAATCAAGATGGATGCACTCTCAGCCGAAGCATCTTGATGTTGCAATCATTTTCTTCTCGCATCGGCGCGTTTCTATTCTAGCATAAAAGGTATTCAAATAGTTGGCGGCCTTGATCCGTGTCGTAGCAAATAGACAATTACGGCCTCAGTACATACCAACGTATATTGATAATCTCGGGATTTAATATTTGTCTGCATTACTGCTCTCTATCTAACTTTGTCGCTCTTTTCGTATGTTGACATAACAAATGGTACCGATTTAACAGGCTTTACTAAACTGATAGTGTTGAATACATAAAGGGATTGAGTAAAGTTTGATTAATAGAGTAGATAATTTTGCATTGGGTATTTAAAGAGATAATCTGTAAAATGTTAATATATACCTACTGTTAAGGTACTTTAGGTTTTAAAGTTTTAACTTTCATTTTCATTTTGACATTTACACTGATTTAGGTTTAATTGTTATAGAAGGTTTCAAGTATTAAGGTTAAGCTATTAAGTAGTTAATTTGAGTTCACCTTTTTTTAATAGCAACTTTCGGTGATTTCGGTGATTGGCATTTCCGGCTTCGGTTCGTGAAATATGAGGTAGTGTTTGTTCTTTGTTGCAGTTGTTTAGTCATTGATGGTAAAGGAATGCAAGAAACGGGTTAGCCTTGTATGTTGAGTATGTTTGCACTTTAGAAGTTTTTTTCTAAGAAATGCCCTGTGCGAATACATTGTAGGCTTTGTAAACTGAACATTATCTTTCTTATGCACTGTTTGTGTTTTATAAAAAGCATTGATAATGTTATCATTTGTATTGCCGCCAGTTTTTGAATAGTTTACATATTTCTGAATTATAAATAGTAATTATACAAACATGTATAATACTATCGATACTTCGTGATGCGATACTTTTGCCAACGTACAATTTCTCTATGTTCGAAGAATAAACAGCAAATTGAATAACATACTACATTCATCAAACATAGAGGTCACACCGTTCTAGAAATCTCAAGTTAACGTACGCTTTTATTGTAAAGGACACATTTATTAATTTTTTCTTTACCAAGCATTAACTATTACGGTTCAATGAGACGAAAAAAACATATTTTTACAATTCATCTACCGAGACAAATTTAATTGATTTTAATAATCAGTTAGAAATCTGCAAGTACTCAAAACATGTCTAATAGATGGCGTCAAATGAGTTTTTCCGGCACCAAAAAGTATCGATAGTTTAGTTTAGGTACTTACAAGTTTCAAAACATTGTATACCAAAGAGTATCGATACTTTCTGAAATTTTAACATCGGTATATATTCTTCACATTTAGTTTATCTTGGATTTCTTTGTAGATTTTATTATTATCACCACAAATTGTAAACATTTCGATCCACTTTTAATTTGTTAACTCTGAATCGATTGGTGCATGATTTTACTTCTAGAAATAAGGGAAATGCGGCTAAAATGAAATGTTTGGAATTTATGAAGTATTTTAAGACTTTCCTTCCTGCATATGTAATCAATGCACGTATATAAAATTGTGCAAGGGGATGAATCGTGCGTATGAGTCATACTCGTACAACTCGGGAAGGGAATATATCAAGAGTAGGGAACTGATTCCCTTTCTCTTGCCCTGTATGTTTCGTCTACTAACTCTATCGGAAATGGGGTGAATTTCTGGCATGCGCACGTGGTATTTACGCAAAGGGATTGCCTCTTTTAATATTCAAGGTCATTCTGGAATGAAATTCCTGCCCGACATGGTTAGAATCTGTCATTCCTAATCCAGTGCGTTCAAATTCCCAAGCATTTAAAAAGTGAAACCTCGCCTAAAGGTATCTGTGTCATAAGTTACTAATAATAAAATAAATAAAAAAAAAGCAAGAAAGAGAAGAATGGAGAAAAAAATCGTTAATAAAAATTGGTGTCACTCGGAATATTTACGGTTCTGGGACTTTTAAAGTGGAATAATACAAGTATTATGAAGTGTTCGCGATTTTACCGATTTTTAAAGGAATTAAGTTCGAAGTTTCAAATGAATGTGAATACAATCAGCAAACTCAGCAGTGAATAAAATCGCTTCCAGCGAATTTACATTATCACTACTTGATCGAACGACCGTTGCGAACCGCGAGTTTTTGCGACAGGATCGTCGCAAAAGTCAGCCAGTGTTGGCGTTTATTTTTTATTTATCAAACGCCATCCTGCTGGCTCGCCTGCTTGGCGGTTGGTTGGCTTGTCGACGAAAGTGCGCGTAGTGCATCGCCATACACGTGCCGGCAGCCGGCCACGCAGCAGTAGCAGCAGAGAGCGTTTCCCTGCTGCTTCGTTTTCGGCGTTTATTCTCGTGTTGCACATCCGCGTTCGACATTGTCACCAAACCGAAACCGAAAATAACAGCAAGTGGAAACAACCACGTTTGAATC
The DNA here is from genome assembly GCA_019419845.2 of Weissflogia rhopalogaster. Taxonomy (NCBI): domain Eukaryota; kingdom Metazoa; phylum Arthropoda; class Insecta; order Coleoptera; family Staphylinidae; genus Weissflogia; species Weissflogia rhopalogaster. Next base: position 11,469 of record WSZQ02087384.1, read on the forward strand.
TATTAAACTTGCACACAAAATTGCATCTATTAAAGTTCGAAACAATATAAACTTTCGCGTTGTTAAGCAACGTTTTTTTGGCGTCGTGAGTGTCGTTTCTTGACTGGCTTTGAGTGCGCGGTGATGTGCAATCGTGGGCGCGTGTTTTATTCTTATATTGTTTAACTTTTTATACATTATACATTGTGTGTTTGGCGATGGCGGAGAAGAGTGTCAAGGAGTTCTCGCCGTCGTATCGGAAGTTGGCGCGTGAGCAGCCCGAAGAGGATCTAGAGATGGACCCGCTGGCGATGAATGGCAGTGGGGGTGGTGTCGATGGGGATGATCGCCGGACGCGCTTCCAGGTGAATCGCGTGCGGAATGAGACGCCGGAGAGGGCGAATCTTGGGATTGGTGGTGTCGACACGGTGGTGGAGGTTGACGCCGGAGATGAAGACGAGGAGGATGATGAGCTGCACGAGGCGAATGATCGCACTCGATTGAATTCCGATACGTATGATACGAAATATGCGAAGAGTTTTAGGTAATTACATTTATATATTTTTCTTGAGAAAATTTTGTTTTGTTTTAAATTTATTTATGGTAAATATTTGTGTATAGTTAGGCGTTTAAACAACAATTTTATTGTAAATAAAGTCATTTTAAAGGTTTTTCGGTTTTATTAGGGGTTTACACGGTTGTAACATTTAATTTTTCTTTTTGTTATATTGATATTTAGTTTCATTATTTATCGAATTATTTTAAATTATTTCTTGGGGTTTTAATTTATTAACGGTATTTTATTGTATTTTTGAAAATAAAAGGGATTTGTATAATATTATTGCTTTTTAGAGATACATTTTTGAACTATTGGTCTTTTATGTTTATTGAATAATAACTATAGTAGGTCTATTTGCAGAGAGATTTTTATTTGTAGTAAATATTATTGTCAAGTTTTTATATTTATTTTTTAGATAATACATTAAATTAAAACACAAGATATCTTTTTTTTTCTTGACAATTGTGAGAAAAAATAAATTTCCAGTAAGATTTATTTATTTAGGGGAATATTAATATTTCTTTGTCTGTTGAATAGACATAATTTTAAATGATTTTTAGCAATATGTTATAGATGGAAAATGCAATTAAATTTGCCTAGTTTTAGGCAGATTGTTTGAATGTTGAAGAAAAATATGAGGAATGATGAAGAAAATGTTTTCTGATTTTTTCATTTTGTCGGATTCTGCTATGTTCTTTTGTTGATCAGTACTGGGATATATTTCAAAACAATTTGCATATTTGTGTTTTATTATATTGAAGAATTTACATATATTCAAAAATTTTGCTTCTTTTATATTGAAAAACTACAATTCTAAGCACTTTTTAGAACATATTTAACTTAAAAACTAAATATTGGAAACTTTCTGAGATATATTTTCAATTTTGATTCATCGAGCAAATTAACTACGTTGAGTTTTAACATAAAATTGTTTTTGTTTTGTTTTATTGTGTACATTTGTCTGGTATGTTTTAAAATTGCTTATATGGGATAAATATTATGTTTGGGTAAAATAATGCGTTTTTTATATGCTTGTTTTTGGTAGTATTGGTTGGTGTATTCATAAAAACAATAAAGGTATTTTTCCAAAACCATATATGTTACTGTCTTTTGGAAAAGATAATTGTATGACAAATTATTTGTTGAAAAATCAATTTTTAAATAAAAAATATAAGTCATTGTGATAATAGTAAAGCAATTAATAAAATCAATATTTTCTAATTAGTTGCAAGAAAATTATAACAGAAATGTCATTAAATATAATTTATTAATTTTAAAAAGCACAGATCAATATATTAATATCAGTTTAAGTTACCTCAAATAGAAACAACCTTATTCCCATTTTTCTATTTTGTTATGATATTTGATATTATTAAGTCATCTGAGATATTTGTTTATTCCCATTACACAACCTTCATTAATATATAAGCAAATATAAACAAGATATTTAATAATTAAAAAAAATAAAAATGAGAATTGAAAAGAAAAATTAAAATTTTAAAAATTCATAAATTTCGACATTTTTTAAATTTTCTACGAATTACAAACACGTTTACTACATTTTTGTTCGTGACTAGGCTTGCCTTTAGTAGATACTTAATATGACTCAACATTCACGAGAACTTGGCTTGGTTCCACCATGATGCTAATAACAAATAGAAAACTCATTAAAATTATGATTGTCATGAGTTACAGCGCGTCATTCATTATTATTCACTCTTCGACACTTCTCTCAAACACTTGGCATTCATGTGCATGAGTTAATTACTTGTGAATTCATTCACCCAACGCATGTTTCGTTCTCAAACCGAACCTTCTCAACGTGTAATTTACATTCCTGTCATTGTGCCAAACCATGCACTTTTACTAGGTTTTACTATCATCATTCATGCGACTTTGCATGTGAAAACTTTTTTCGCCTTCTAACGCTATTTGTCTAAGGAATGTTGGATGGACTAATTATAACCAAACAAGGCTATAAATATCATTTTTGAATGTATCTCTTTATATTTAAACCCTGCTAACATATACGTGTTAATACACTTTGTTAGCATTCTAAAATTAACTTTATAATGCGATATTCGAGGAAGGGGGCTTTCGAACCTGATTTTCCACTGGGAAACTTTATTCCTCACCTTTATTGACTCACAGTCAGAGATTAAGTGGTTTAATTGGATTATGAGTAATTTTCGAGATTCCCGTGTCCCGATTACACTTATTAGCACTTAAAGTGTCATAAACTTAAACAAATATCACTTATAAAAAGTATTACATAAGTTATTTCTCTGTAAATTTCCATTTAAAACTTTGTTTAAAGTTTGCATAACTAATTTTATACTGTAACAAAAAATACTACGCAGATTTTTTCATCGTTATAGTTTCTTATCACTTACCATTTTCAACATAATGCATACATCAACGGTTCATAAACGTAATTGGGTTTATAGATCCATTGTTTTCTATGACTCATATTTTTGTTGCTTTGCTACGTTGAGTTTTTACGTTTTTTTTAAACTGTTCTCTACTAGTAAATTGTAGATGGCGCAGTTGTTATTAACGCACTTAAAGAATGTCCAGCATGTTAAAAACTCCTGACTAGTCGAACGTGACACAAACGTATAAACTTGATTACATGATAATTAAGTTGCTTAGTACGCAGTATGGCAATGTGTAAATCTATCAATAAATTGCGACATTGCTATGGGTTTTTTATACAAATAGGTTTAACTGGGTCAAATTGTGAACTTGAATCCAGACAGCTATATTCTATTTAGTTTTCTATGGTATTTCGTGTGATATATATGGATGCGAAAATATGACTAAGTCCGTCGGACGCGAAAATATGACTAAGTCCATCGGACGCAAAATTTCGACTAAGT
>WSZQ02087417.1:0-12967 GCA_019419845.2 Weissflogia rhopalogaster
GAATGCTCAAAATGGGGTCTAGATCTTAATGTAAAGTAATTACAATTAATTAATTAAATTAATGACAAGGTACATGTATGCACATGAAGACCTAGAGCTGGAGACTGAGAGGGCAAAAGGAAGCTGCCGGGAGTACAAGTATTTGGGAGAGATACATACAAATGTGAGACACAGACTCATAGAATCAAAGAATAAAAATTGTGGTCTTAAATGAAATTTGGTTGTCGCGTAAAATTCGATGGAAAACGAAGATCAATGTCTCATAGTAATTGCTTGTCAAGAGTGTACTAGTTTACGGGGCAGAGACCTGGACATTGACCAAACCAGACCAGCACCAAGTGCTAGTAATTGAAATGTATGTATTTCGGAGATTAGCATGGGCGAGTAGTCCCCACCGAATCAAAAATGAATAAATCAGTCAGGTACTAAAATACAAGGAAACTATATTGGAGCTTGCACAGGAACAGCAACTTAGATGGTGACGCAAGGAGGAAACCATGCTTAATTACAAAGGAGAAGTTATTTCTGAGAACCAATAGGTGAGCTAAACAGTAACTAAGTTAGAATAAGTTGCATTATTGAAATTATGAAATTATATTATTAGATTGAAACTAGATGTTGGCAATGAAGAAATTAGTAGGACATGTGTAAATAGTAAAGTTGAATGTAGCGCAAACCGAAATTAATGCGCATATAGGAATGTCACTGCTAGGGTATATACACTGAATTATGAACACGCATCAAGTTGATTATTGAAAGTTTATTGAACATGTTTTGTGCATCAAGCATAATTATGCAATGAAGACATCTGCACTTTGAGTTGCAATTTAATGTAGTAATCCGCGACCAAGAAATACAGGGCATTCAGTGATGTATTCATTCAGAGATGCATTCAATAAGGAAGTGAGGTATTCAGTCAGATAGTTAGTCATTCAGTGATTAGTAATAAGAAGATATACAGCGTCCTCGTACGAAGCGCAATTAAGACAGTAATCCCGAGATTAGTACAATCAAAGAGAATCCCGCAAAGTCTCGAAACCTCTAAGCGAGTAACTTATAAGTAACCAACAAAGAAGATCCCGGCCTGAAGAACCCAACACAACATATGGTGAAGACGCCGGTCACCAGACACCATATTGAGACAACATCTTATGGAATGGATGAGATTAGGTGGAAGGAAAAGAGGACAACCAATGGGAACATACAAAGTTTGCTAAGCTGATAAACCTGTCCCAAGAAAAATACAACAACAGGCAGCAATGAAGATCACTAATCGGAGGATGTGGACATGCTCCATTCTAATCTAAATCTGAATTAAATTAGAATATTCACATACTGGGAAATAACTACTTCACAACTTCTTAATTCCCAAGGCTTCATACAATTTCACGACCCAAACCTTCTCGAATACAGCACTTCAGGCTATCTCTCCTTCAATATTTCAAAATAAATTTTATACTATCCTATTTTTAAATATCAACAGATCCAAAAATGCTGCTCTTCCCAAATATGTCAAAAAATGGCCCTGTTCTGCAAAGACAAGGTAATTTTGCCTAGCACGAAACGTTTGTTATGGCATAAAATATGCTCATGTCACCACTACCGCGCCGCGCTATGCGACGGTTTAATAATGCACGCGGGCGGCGGCGGCGGCAGTACTTAAGTGGAATCCTCCGAGGGACCCGGGGGCCATTCGAGTGAAATATGACCTCGGCCACGGCCGCCCCCATTACACTACCAGCGCCGTGATGGCGCACATCTCATGTTTCGCCTTTTAATCCAGAGGGCACCGCTTATCGTTTGGTCCACCCCCTCTTCTCGACCCCTTCGTCCACCGCCAGCGCCCCTTTAACCATCAGCCCCACTCGACGGGGGAGTCTTTTATGCTCAATGCCACGCCCGACTTTGTCTCTCCTCGCATAGCGTCAAGTTGATCCCCATCCAAAGGTGATAATTACTCACTGAGGGCCATTGTTAAAAAATGATGTATACGTGGTTGCCTAATGTTTTTCAAATACTTATCGTACGTCTGCTTTTTGTTGTCTATAAAATTCAATTAATTCGAAATTGTTGATGTTGGCAGTAGAGGATTCTCATGCCACTTTCAATTGAATTTATATACATTCCGGCTGTTTCTTGCTGGCCGAAGGGCTACCTGAATGTACGCAAACGAAAATGAAGAAGCTTGAAATACTCTGGCATTTCTAACGAGAAATTCGGTACGCTTCCGAAAAGGTTGTTGAGGTCTGCACGCTGGAGTTATCTTGATCGTATTCTACACGTATTTATTGCGCTACATCTCAGCACAATGAGAATACATTGTATTTTCTGCGTGTTTTTCATTCACTCGGAGCATTGCTAGTAGTTTAATTAATTTGAAATTAATTGTAGAAATGTAAAAAGTATCGTGAACATAAAATGTGCTAAACCTTAAAATTAACAACACAAAACGAGTAAAATGTGGATAAATAAATGATGTTATGACATTAATCACTGTAAACTAAACAGGACGTGGACCACGTAGTAGCAAAATGAGGAACTAAAATTTGAAATTCAAATTTCGATTTAAAATAATTGCTAATCTACTTATAATAGAATGCTTAATGTTATATCAATCGATTCTTTATTAGATACACATATAGAGAAATATATCGTGTAAAAATACGCCTTTTCCAAAAATTGTCGAGTTTTAGGTTTTCCATTTTTTTTCAATTTTCCCATATTACCAGGATTATAAATCATGCACCAATCGATTCAGCGTAAAAATATCTTCAAACTTCTGATACAGGTTTTCACTTGATTGCTAAGAACCTATATTATTACTCTTTAAAGTTGAGTATAATAATGGCGATGAAAAATGACTTGAAATTGCTTCTTCTAAAATTACATTTTCATTTATGTTTTCCATCCTCCAATATATACTGATTGGATAATATGTTTAGAAATCATATTATATATCATGGAAGTTTACTGTAATAAAGTCCATGTTTGATCCCAAAAATGACTTGTCCTAAACATTCCAATTTTATTGACATTTCTCTTATTTCTAGAACTATAAATCAGGAACCAATCGGTTCACGGTAAAAATTGCTTTAAACTCTTGGGACAGTGTATCATTTTTTTTTGAGATCTGCAAAGTTGACGTTATTACAGTAAACTTCAATGTTATATGATATGATTTGTAAACATGTTATGCAAAAATAAAACTATTGCAGGAAACTGTGGCAAATTTCATTCTGAGTAGATTATAATATGATTTGTATATATTGGAGGAAGGTAAATATAAATAAAAGTAAAATTTCAGAAGAAATAGTTTAAAGACATTTTTCTGTTAGTGAAATCATCGCCGTTATTAGACTCAATTTTCAAGAGTTATAATATCGCCGATAAGTATTTATAACAAAAACTGTCTCAAGAGTTTGAAGATATTTTCACGCTGAACCGATAGGTGCATGATTTATCATCCTTGCAGTACGGGAAATATGAAAAAAAAAACCTAAAACTCGACATTTTTCGAAAAGACGTTTTTTATACGTCTATTTCTCAATAAATCTGGCGTAAATGTGAATAACAAAACGAACTATATTTAATAAAAAATCGATCCGTAAAAGAATGGGTATTATATAATATAGATTAGAAAATATTTTAGAACAAAGCTTGAATAATTTCACGGTGTAGTTAGCAGTTAATAACTGCGAATTTAGTAACGCCAATTTAATGTAATTGAAGACAATTAATATTAGTATCAATACATGACAAATAATTAAATATTTGACTCGTTGTTTCATTCTCAATCATGTTCAACTTTAATTAATTCGCAATTAACTGTTGAAATCCAAAAACTATCGTGATTTATTGCGATTTTTAAAAGCGAACCGACATGGAATGTGCGAAATTAATGAAAACGTATAATTAACAAGAAAACAACGCGGCATGCATGCACGAAACAAAGTGTTTTCGGTCAGTTTTAGTATTTTAATGACTTTCTCTGTGTTGTGTGGTACGCGTGGGTGACAATTGCAATGGGGGAGGTCTATTGTCTGCCGCGATGGCGAGCAGAATACCGGAATGTTTGCATCATCATCCCTCCCGCGTTGTCGGACAATAAAAAACCGGGCAAGTTAAATAACGGCGGACCATCGTCCGTTGTGCAACAGCAATTAAAACTTTTAGTTTCGACACCAAACTACCAATAAATATCGAAGTGTCCATGATGGCAGGCGCCTGTAGAGCGCGCAACCCCAAAAAACAAGCGCATTGTGCGCACTGCGTCGACGACGGCGTTCCGTCGGGGAGGGCGCAAATAACCAATCGATGGGCTGCACACGCGCTTTTTCCTCACTGCTTTTTGCGGACACATCATCAGTTTTTCGTGCTCGCGTGTTGATTTACCACCGCTGCAGCGGCACTCATCCACTAGTCGATTTTTCCATTAGGAACCATCGAAAATGCACCTTGAATATGCATTTTCAACCAGCATGCAATTTGCTATTTTCGGTTGCCTATATATTGAATGTCACATACAATTAAACGCCACCTATGTGTGGAGAGTGAATATTTTTGTATTGTTTGGCACTATTGTCAGTTTTCATAGAATTGTCTCTATTTCTGCGCCTGAATCAATTCTTCTCACTAGTCCACCGATTCAGAAAGTTGCGGAAATTGATTATGAATTCCAGAATTAGACACACGTGCACCTAGTGCAAAGTTTATCATCAGCGAATATATTAATGGAAATAGATTTCAGAATTATTTGTTTCTAGTCTGTTGGAAAACTAATGGTGCTTTTAATAATATAAAGAGACAATTAGCACGTTAATGAGTGAGCGCGCGATGGAGCACCCACCAGCACACCGCTGATGATAAATTAAGTTACTTAGAATTCGCGCCCACCATTGATGGCGCTGGCGTTGGCGTTGGCGCGCAAATGTGTTCTCGAATATGCAGGCGCTGCGTAATGGTAGTTAATAATAATTAAAAGTTCTGTTTAATTAATTAGGCAGTGGCGGTGGCGGCAGCACTTCGCATCTTCTCCATCTCGTCACCGTCAACCCTCTTGAGCAATCCATGCCGACGCTGCTGCCGCCCTGCAAAACTTCATCTGCCTTTCTGCTGGCGCGCGGTGTACGCAATTGTGTGGCGCAGCGGTAGGCAACACATTACGCTCGCACCGCACCGTGTAAGATTTGTTGCGGTAATTTAAAACGGAAATGAAATATGTAAATAGGTTTATTCTACGATATTCGCGGCCGCACGCCGCCAGTCGATATTTACGTCGTGCGTGCCGGGAAGACTTTCCTTTGCTATGAGCACTACCGCTCGAAATTTTCCAGACAGCCCAAAATGAAAATGACGAAGAACGGTTGCGCGCGGGCGCTTATTGAAATAAATAAATATGCATAAATATTCATATTGCGTGCGTACAACTCGATCCTCCATGTTTGTATATCGTAAACATGCAAAATGTGCATAAATATATTTGTTAGGCTTTATTTTTGAATACTAACTCCATCTGCTTGTTATTTATCAATCCATTTTGGCTATAACTATAGAGGTTTAAAATGTAATATTTGTTTCAATATTAACATGCAGTGTTATTATTATCTAAATTAACCGCACAAATTGAAATATATTACTCTCATATTTATTCATCCATGTCCACAGAGTCATACACTTAAGTAAAAAAGAGCAGATCGTAGAATAAATAATAGACATAAGTCCGACTTAATAGGACTTATTAGGATTATTGTGACATTGAAAGTACATTTGCTGGGCTCCTGCTAGCATATATGTCTCATCTTAGTGGGCAAAATTTCATCATTCAACGAAATACAGAAATATCAGTGGTACGTTATGTACTCTGGAAATATACTGATATAGTTTAATTTTCTCCTGTTTATCTTAAGATTTTTATCGAAATATTACTATTTAAATTTCCAATGGTTTAGGAAAGATAAGTTAACAGAGGACATGATTGATAGGATTAAAACAATAGCCAAAAAGGCGAATTTTGGACCCTACTAGAGAATGGAGAAAACGGCGAGGCTAATAGGCAATAAATAGGGCATAAAGAAAGTATCCGGTGTCTGGAGCCAGATGTTCAATTTTGGCCTGAGAATTTCTAGTTCTATTGATTTCTATAGATTAGTAATGGTTGACGCCAAAGATTTTTTTAAAAACTCATCCGTTAGACCCATAAATATGCCACGCTGGCTGGCATTTCAGACGCACCAGCACAGCACGCTCATGGTCTACAGTTGCGGACAAGTGGCGGAGCACCAGAAATTGCGTGCGAAAAAGAGAGGCATCAGTGGTACATCCCAATTTGACTGGGCTGTGCTTATCTTAGTCACCACGCTGATTGGTGGATTTTTTTTCGTGGAGGAAAGTTCGTGGGAGTTTGTACATTTGTAATTTTAGGATTTTTGTAAATAAAAATTCAGTTATTCCCCAGCGTGGAACTTGGAGGCAATCGTGGTCTTTGGAGTCCGCATATCTTTTGTTCTAACCCTACCTTGGTCGAGCGTGACCTTGGTAATTTAGCGGTTCTGTACAGAGATGGTCCCATTTCATATGAAGAACTCATTCAATTCACTCCTATGGTAGGTAATAATGGACAGGAATGATGGAATATTTTTGCTAACATATCTTAAGGCTATAATCCAAGCATATCTCAAGGATAGATGACTGATAATAGACGATTCTCAGGACAACACATAAGACAGAAGAGTGTTGGCTATCGAACACGAGGCGAGATCGTACAGGCGACCCTGAACGCATCGAGGTTCGAAATTACCATAGGCGGTCACTTCACGTACTTGGGCACAATAATGGAGGCTAATAAAAACTGGCACAAACGCATAACCAATACATATGACAAAGCCAGGAAAGTATACTCGACAATCTCGAGACTCCTCAGCTCGGAGGCGGCAAAGATTCTGCAAAGCGGATTCTGCCTTCCATCGCGATCTCAGAGCTGCTCTATGTCGCACTGGTGTGGGCGGATGAGGCACAGGGCAAAACTAATATAAAGAGAAATCGCCATGCCATGAGAAGATGCACCCTGAGAATATGTAGAACATAATGTACTATGTCGTGAGAGGCTGCCGAAATTCTTTCGTCAAAACCTCTTGACCTGGTAGCGCTAGAACGACAAAGGAGCTACCGATGACGAATAGGCAAGGATACAAATGGGATAATGAAGGAATGGTGCGCCAGATGGAATAACAGCACCACGTCATGTTGGCTCAAGCTGTGGGTACCGTCCCTAACAGCATGGCTCACGCGTCGCCATGGAGACTATAATCACTACCTTACCCAGTTCCTGACTGGTCATAGCCAATTCGCATTGTACCTTCTCAGATTTTGCAAGAAGGACAAAAGTGTGAATAACCATTGCTTACTTGGCGTAACAATCACCCCGGACCACACTCTTGAAATCTGCCCAGAATTGACAGAAGAACTCATAAAACTGCTGGCGGCGACTCACTGGATGTGCAGCACACCAGAGCTACTTAGAAGGGCAATACCACATTCCGTGATAGAAAAGCCCAAATACCAAAGAAGGATATACATATAGGTTATCTAGTCGGTTGCACTAAGTAAATGCATAACCCGCGATAACTATGCAGCGTGAATGTTTAGGGGATGCGTACTATTATATTTTAATAATAGCCACCAGTCTCACTGGGCCACTTGTTCGGGTTAGCTAGACGCTAACTTAAAAAAATAGAATTAAAATATAGAAAGAAATATGCTTATTTAACCAAATTAAATTGTATGATTGTGAAATACAGAGTTGTACAATGTAAACTGTATGCTAAAAATATATTTTAAAAAAAAGAGACTAAAACATAAAAATTAAGGTGATATTAATAATTCAATAAAAATATATAAATCACCATGAGGGGTTTCTAGTTCTCCATCGGGCGCCTCCCCAGGTGGCGGATAGGGGAAAGCCTCCCAGATATGGGTGGTGCCGGAGAAACTAAATACCCGGCGCGAACCAAACTTGAGAGCGGCGATTCATAGTGAACGGAAGCAAACATCGACTGTCTCCATGTTAGGAGTGGATGAACCAACTCATTGGAACTTAGAATCTCAGTTTTGACCATGGAATAGACCCCTATCCATTCCTCATTCCTAATTTCAGATAGCGCATGATGAAAATTTCTGTAAACAGAACTGAAGCGAAATGGTCAGATGAAGGAAAAAAACAACATGGAGAAAGAATGAAGGAGTACTGGAAGAGGAGAAAAAAAAAACAATAAAAATTAGTTCAATCATTATATTACTATTATTATACTTCTATTATATTTACTTCTCTCTATTATTATTTAAAAAATCAAAATGTAACAGAATTTTATACAAGGAAATAAATATTCGTCGCTGCTAACAGAGGTGCAGAAGTTTTAAATTACGTAAAGGACTTTATCGCGACGACTGCGACGTTGGCACTCGGTCGTGTCCTTTTTAGTCCCGTTCGCTCAACGCCTAAACAAATAAAATTGCCTAAAGAGTCTCCGCTGGATATAAATAAAGCCTCCCGGGGGTGTCGACGTCTTCCACCACCAAAGCGTAGGGGATGTAACATTGAGGTGCTCTTAACAAGACAGTGGAACACCAACCACTACCAAACCACCACCAACAGTATTGTGGTATAGGTGGCGGCGTCGGAGCGTGAGAGACGGTGAAAAAATGCGACTTTTTGCTACCGCATACGAAAAATATCCGATCGAAGTCATGGTCGGAATATCCGTTTTCTCCCCAAGGGACTTGATCGTATAGTAAATGCGTAGTCGGCGGATAAAGTAGTTATATTGTGATATTTTCGGTAACTTTTAGGTCGATATTCAGGACTCTCGCATGGAGTTTCTGAAGTTTCATATTATCAGAAATTTCTCTTTTAGTTCAGGTGCATTTTAACTTATTTTATAAAGTGTATTTCTTTATCTCTTTTTTAAGTTTAGTGGTTAAATAATTTGAATATTTAGATTTTGGTTGAACATACACTTGAAATTTATATTCATGTCCAAGTAATTAAAAAAGGTTCCTTCGAACCGGATTTGAACCAGTGACCTATAGGTATCCATATATATTTTTAATTTTACAGTCCAAAGCGGTGGACCAACTGAGCTACCGAAGGTGGCACTATTGGAGGCATTTTTTTCTTTCAATTAATCCTGGGTCAACGCCACTAGCATTGCGACCAGCTGTGATCTATAGTGCATGGACCAATACTATGGATCAATAACGGAGATAACCTTTCAAATGGCTAGAATCTCCATGACCGACTTCCCTTTGAATTCAGCAAGGCTTAGCTGCTTGCTGTCTAGCAAAGAAAGTCTTTCCGATGTTAGGGATGCACAAGTGTAGAGTAGGTGCTCGGTTGTTTCCACCTCCGACTTACATAGTCTGCAGCTTTTAAGGCGACCTTACAATATTGTGGTATAAGACCTCGGCATGACCTGTCAGTAGGCTACCAAGTAGCCTAATATCGCTTTTCTTCAGCTTTATAATTTCTTGGGCTCTATTGTGTGATACATCTGGCAGCCTCTTGGCCTGCCTAGGACCCTCTTTGTTCCTCTAGGCGGTCTTGTGATTAGCACGATGCTAATTCTTGATCCATTCCTTCACTTTGGACCTAAATAGTCCGCAGGTTGGTTCAGGGCCGTGGTTGGTGGTTTTCGCTGCCTTACTGGCTAGCATATCCGCCTTAGTATTTTCTGCAATACCTTGGTGCACAGGCACCCACTGTATTGTGCTCAATTAAAAGAAATTAACTGAATATATGGCCCATTCAGTTAATTTATTTTAATTCGTATTAATTGAATGGACAGAACTTTTATTTCCCTACTTTTCGAGAAGAATTGACCCTATTTCTAAAATGATTTGGTTTTCTGGTTTATCAAAAGCATAGGCATTTTGGTGGCTGAGAGGCACAAAGAATAGGTGTAGAAACTGATATTAGGCTTGGTTGTAGGAGTGATACTGGTGGCTGGTATGAGGAATAGGATTATGGCTGGAAAACCAACTAGGAATTACAAGTTGAAAGAGGAAATATATAAATAATAAATATTTGGGAATCCGATTAAGACTGTAAGGAAGTATGCCCAGTTAGCAAGTGGTGAAAGGAAAGCTCCTTCCAACCGGATTTGTACCAGTGACCTATCGATGTCCATATCTACTTTTAATTCTACAGTCCACCACTCTATCAACTGAGCTACCGGTAATACAGTCAGTTGATTTCTTTTAACTCATAATAATAGACTGGAAAATGAATGTTATATTTTCCTACTTTTCGAAAAGATTTGACCCTAATTCTAAAATTACTTGGCTTCCTGGTTCATCAAAAGCATATGTATCAAGGTGTCTAAGAGGCACTGGGAATATGTGTAGGAATAGATATTAGGATTGGCTGAAAGGAATGTCACCGTGGCTGGGACTAGGAATGGAATGAAGACTGGAAGACTCCGCAGGAATTACAAGTTGGAAGTAAAAGTATATAAATAATAAATATTTGGGAATGTTATTGAGACCGTAGGGAAGTATACCCAGTTAGCTAGTGGTGAAAGTAAAGCTCCTTCGAACTGGATTTGTACCAGAGGCCCCCGGATGTTCATATTTTCTTATAATTCCATAGTTAACTGCTCTACCAACCGAACTATCGAAGGAAATAGTTGTCATTTAGGAGATAGCAAAATAAAACGATTTTTAAAATTTAAATTAATGGTCCAAGACAGCATTTCTCAACTTTCGCAATATGCGAAGGGGTGGAGGTTATCGGAACGTTGTCAAATATGCGTAACCCGAGTTTCTTGGCAATTCCATGAGGAACGCAGATCCGTTGTTAGGAACTGATGACATGGTAAAAAGCTTGCCCAGTCATCTATCATATTTAGCCGAATAGAATGAAAGAAAACAAGGCCAGTGCAATGAAAGCACATGCGGTTCACGGACTAGGAGGCTTTAAGCGTTAAAATTTAGAAAAGACCTACCATCATCTCTAGATATATCAAGACGAACTAGTGATAAAATACAAAAGCCAAAAACATGTCTTCAAGCTGCGTAATCCAGACAAACACAATGTTCCGCACATGATATGCCATTGCTGATAGTCCCTGGGTGCCAACATTATCGGTCGCCTTATGTTGCAGTAGATTTCTAATACAATGCTATGCACATTTTTGTCATATACGTGCGAATACGATATTCTATTGAAAATGTATTTAAAAAAACTAGTATAATTATATAATTACTTAAAATTGCCGATAAAAAGTTCCTTCGAACCGGATTTGAACCAGTGACCTATGGATGACTACAAACTGAACAATTCTACAGTCCACCGCTCTACCAACTGAGCTATCGAAGGCGACGAAATTGAGAAAGGCCACGAAATCGATAAATAAATTATAATTAACTTTAATAATTTATAATTGAATCAAATATTGAAAGTCTTATCCTCTCACAAATAATCATTTAGAGTAAAGAATAATTATACCCGAGACGAGGTTTTGAACTGTATTAGAATGCATAACTCGCAAATCTCTCTTATTCCAGTTTCTTGAGTTTAACTCAAGAAATAAGTAGTAAACTTAACAAGTAGTTTTTAATAATTAAAAATATTAACATTATTCATCAATAAACAATACCATATTCTTTTTTTCAGTTTCATTAGAACTTATAACGTTACGTCATCAGTATAACTACAACTCTCGGCAATACATTCATAACAATAACTAACAAGGAGAGTCCACGCTATGTCAAACGAGTTTCGCAAAACTAAAAATACATTTGGGTACTAGATTTTTGAAAAAAATTATGGTGAAAATCCTCGGAAGCAATGCCTAACAGTTTCCGAGAAAATAATTGTTAACCATTTGGTTGGAGTGCCAAGTTACAAACTCTATGATGTATAAACCAGGTGTAGTAGTTTCGTCGCCGGTCTGCTATTTTTGGGTGCGATTTAGGGGCAGATCAAACCTTACTTGCGTTGTTTTTTTCTTTTCTTTTTTTATTCATATATTTTTAATTGCATTTGTGTATTATTGATATTTTTATTTGATTGATTTACCGAGCATCGACTGCTATTCTTGTTCAATGTAATTAGTCATATTAGAGGTTAATACTATTGATAAAAAGAAGAATTCACTTTACTATGCATCCCCACCGAGAATCGAACCCTGGACCTCGTGGACAGTAGTCATCAAACATATATATTTATTATTAGTATACATTTATTGAATTGTAAATTAGTATTAACGAAAACTACTTTACATATAAGTTCTACAATGGAACAAGTCATATAAACTTGGAAAACATAAGACTGTTGTATAATAATAAATAAACCATCAGATAAATGTAATATAAACAAAATATATACTAATAATAAATAGACTAATAATGCATAGATGTAATAAAAATTACATGAATAAAAAAGGAAAAAATTAAGTGAACGAGAGTAAGGTTTGATCCGCTTTTAGACCGTATCAAAAACGGGACCAACGACATAACTACTGAACCAAACGACCAACTTACCGGGAGCTGTAATCGGACGTCTACATTCTAAAGACCATAAATAGCACTCGAATCAAAAGTTTAACAATTATCAATCAGGCATTGCTTCCTAGGATTTTCACCATAATTTTTTTTCAAAAATCTAGTATCTGACAATATTTTTAGTTTTGCGAAACTCATTTGACAGAGCGTGGACTCTCCTTGTAAGACCTGTGATGGGGTCCTATTTTGGGGCAAGAAATTTTTTCAAATTTTAAATATTATGCATTATTGTTGTTAATATGTAATATTTAACTCCTTTAATGACATTTCTATTTAAAAAAAAAACATAATTTAATGGTTAAACATTGTTTGATGCTTATTTTCACAAAGTTTTTAATATCAGTTTTATATATTGTGTTCAGTAATTTAATGTATTTTACGGTTAAATCTTTTCTATTTCTATATTTAT
>WSZQ02087438.1:0-13431 GCA_019419845.2 Weissflogia rhopalogaster
AGAGATCTAAGGTCAAATTTCTTTATAAGAGAGTCTGAATACTTCTACGATACGGCTGATGACACTTTTTTGGAATCTTTTTAGGATAGAAAAAGTACTTTGTGATAATGTTTTCCTAGCACATTCACACAACTACTAGCAAACAATCTTATCTGAACGACCCCAGACTAGCTAGCATTGACATATTAAAGAAGAATATGTAATAATTTAGCACAATGAATTTATAAAGAAATTAATTAATTGAAATTGAAATTTGAACACGGAAAGAGAAAATTTGAAGCCCCCGACCGGGTTCGCTCCGGCGACCTTTGGGACACCGGCCCAACGCGCTACCAACTGCGCCACGGACACCCCGGCTCTCAAATATGTAATTCAACTTCACACTAAATTGCCAAATTCTATATAAACATGAATAAAATGTGTTATGTTAATAAAATGAAAACTAAATTAAAACACAATTTCTCCATTCATACTTCAACACTTTTTGGTTTCTACACCGTATTTTCTTACTTTTCTTTTATCCTATTATTCTTTTCTATTATCTTAGTTTTCATTAAAAATCACTATAAGACAGAAGAATGGAGATAATCAACAAACACATTTTTCAAATTGTCTTCTTTCGCTTCTGCAACGTCGTCGTTTAATCAACGAATAGAAAGTTGCCACAATATAACAACAACACTTTATAAATCATCATGATCCCAATTTACCCAAGCTGAAACCCGCAATTAATTAATATTAATCACGCCAGACGAAAATGTAGCTCCATTCTGGAGGAGGCAACCGAAACAAATTGCTATAAATTTGACGCTCGAGGTCTGAATAAATCAAGAAAAAAAAAGCTCTATCGACGGTAACCGCGACGTCCAAAAAATATCTCATATCTAAATATCTAAGTATCCTTCAGCTAGATCTACCTATCCAAAAGGATTGATAGGTAGAGCATATAATTAAATGTGTTTGATGTGTTTTGGAAATGTTTAAATGTCTGTTTGCGTTTAAATGACCATGTAATACTTTTGCGCCAAGTTTCGTTCGTCGATTGCAAACGCTAAAAGTGATTACGAATGACAACTATCAATTCGCCTGAAAGCGAGTCGCCTAACATCATCCGATGTTAGTTGGTAGAAGTACAAGTACAAATCGCAATTATTGCGATGCTATGCGATGAATTAATAATGCACAGCTTGTGACGGCCGATTGTATTTGGCGATTTCTAGCTCAATGCCCGCATCGTTTGCGGGACGCTTTTTCGGCGTGGGCGAGAATAGCGTACGAACGTAGTTTGCGATATGTTTACTATTAGTTGCATGCGTTCATGCCACTGCCACATTGGCATAGATTTTATTCATCGATAGGTATGCTAATGCAAATACGCTTGTCCCGCTGCGCATACAAACACGAAATACTGCATTCGCTACGCCCGAATATCGCCAGCATTTCGAAAACGACTTCAAAGTTTACACAGCATATTAAACAAAGTTTGGATCTGAACGGAATGGTTGGAATGGCATCGTTTGTGGGTTGATGGGATAGCTTGTAAAGTAAACTGAAGAATTTTGCTTTCCAACTTTTACGTACTATTTGAACTATCTGAGTAATCATTTATTAATTACTGGAAAACCTCCGTAAACGGGAAATTTGCGGGACCAACCATTTTGTCCATTCTTTAAAGGTTTTCGTATACTGGGTTTCGTATATTGCGATAAAATAAAAAAAAAACAAATTACAAGATTTTTAAAGGGGGATTGTTTTGTAGTTAAAAAAATAGGTTATGTTATGTGAAGAAAATTTGAAAATAATACTTAAGATATGCAACACTAGATGGCATATTCGCAAAACGATAGAGCAACTCGATAGAGCAATTGTTCACTCTTGGAAATCATTGTAATTATCGATTTTTTTCTTAACTAAATAGACTTATTGTATAAAAATATCAGGTTAAATTAAAGATTGATAGAAAACAATGGAGTTTTCATCATAAATTATTGTTCATCTAGTTTTTAATAAAATATCATTTTAACTTTTCTCTTCCCATTTTTCCGTGTAAATTGATTTTCTAACGGCAGAATTGTTTTTATCACAAAAAAAAACTGGACAATTGACTACCTGCAATTAATGACCAAAGAATACCTAACGATAAACATCATCATTAAAGGGACGTGCCTACATTCTTACCTGCTAATAAATTACCCGACTTTTATATATAATATAATAACAATTTCATTATGCAAAACTCTTTCCTGTTCGTTTTTTATTCAACCTTTTATTATGATTTACTATAGAATTGTTTTTTTTTCCTTTTAGAATATAATGACGTTATAAAATCACTTTTTAAAAGAAGCTTTATTAACGTTATTAACAATAGTTTCCTTCTTTCTGAGCATTTCGTCAATATAAGCTTGAAAAATATGCATTTGTAAACAAGAAAACTAAAAAGCATCAGGTTTAATATTTTGTAAAATCGAATTTAATAAAAATTTTGGTTGCTTTTTTGTACCAGAAACAAAAAAATTTAGAGTTCCAACAAATTAGTATATTGTTATTACAAGTTATCCACTCTTTACAAACAATTTTTTATAGTTCTCCGCCCCTAGATAATTTAATAAATTATTGCTTTCATCAAGTTTTAGCTTTCCGAGCTTTTTATTAGAATGTTTGAGTATTAAAAACCAAAAAGACAACTGAGAATCAACATTTAATAATTGCAATAGGCGCGTCTTGTGAATCGACATACTGTGAGAAAGACTTTCTAAATTTCTTCTCTTCTCCCGCCGGCGATATTTACAAGACTCTCAATCATAGGAGTGCCACACGTCTTACAGAGCACAACTCAATTTCATTTACGATCAATTCATCAATCAATCAACTCAAACAAAAAATGTGATTTTTCCATTCGCTATCGTAATAAATATTATCACTATCTAACGCGTGCGATTTCGATCGCCGATTACCAGCGACGATCGCTATCGATTCGCCTAAAAACGACGTGGTGTCTGTTAGTATGAGTTGTGTTGATGTTTGATAAAAGTTTGATTTAATCGGTGCAGAAACACGCACTTGTTTGGTGTTTGATTGTTTGTGTTTTACATTTGTGCAGCGCCCGTGGAGGTACCGGCGGCGCAGCGCTGCTTCACGAAGGAGGACTGGGTGCTGCTGGACGCGATGGGCTGCACGCCGGTGCCGGGATGCTCTGGCCGCTTCCTCACCATGCACAAGCGACGCCGCAAGAAGCTGGCGACGCGCTGCCTCGCCGCCGAGCACGCCGCCATCCTCGACGACATCCATCACGGGCAGGTCGAGCGCATTCTCACGCGCTGCGGCCTCTGGGCTTTCAACGCCTTCACGCTGGAGACGGTCACCGGCGGGCGCTCACTGCCAGTTCTCTGCGTCCACCTCTTCTACTGGTACGGACTCCTCGACCACTTCAATCTGGATGTCGTTCGCGTGTGGAAGTTATTCAGTAAGTTCTGTACTTTTCTTCTACGCAAATCTTCTAAACCTCATTTTAACTAAATATACCGATTTTGTATCAAATCTAGATTTTAGGGCGGATTTAGTGATTGTGCGACTTTAGTTAATAAGGTTTTGTTCTCTGGGCCGAGTAAAACAATCTTAGTAAAACCGTGTTTAAACCCGGGTTTGTATAATCGGGTCATGTTACTTTTCAAACCGAGTTTCACACTTTTTTTATAATATTCTGATACTTACTTTTTAACCTCAGTTTTACTTCTGACGGGTTTATAAAATTATAATGAGTTTTTAAACTTTAAAAATTAAGATTATTTTCAATTTCAGCGTTAATTGAAGAGGGTTACCATAGTACGAACCCGTACCATAATTCAATACACGCCACCGATGTGACGCAGGCGATGCACTGCTTCCTGCAGGAAGAGAAAATCCGGAAGCACATAACGCCGCTGGAGATAATGGCCGCCCTCATCGGCGCCGTCGCCCACGACCTGGACCACCCTGGCGTCAATCAGCACTTCCTCATCTCCACCTCCAACCATCTTGCCATACTCTATCAGAACAGTTCCGTTCTGGAGAACCACCACTGGCGTTCAGCAGTCGGCTGTCTGCTGGAAAGTGGCGTCGCCGAACAGCTACTGCCCTACAAGAGCGAGCTGGAGGTGCAGATCCGCGATCTGATTCTCGCCACCGACATCAATCGTCAGCAGGAGTTCCTCGGCAAGTTCAAACGCCACCTCGACGAAGGCACACTGGATCTGCGCGTGGCCGAGAATCGCCAATTCATTCTGCAGATCTCGTTGAAGTGCGCCGACATCTCGAACCCGACGCGGCCGTGGGACATCTCGCACAAGTGGAGCCTGAAGGTGTGCGACGAGTTCTTCCGGCAGGGCGAGTTCGAGCGCAAACTAAATCTTCCAGTCACTTCCATTTGCGATCAACAATCAACATCGATTGCCAAGATACAAGCAGGTAGGTTAAGATAATTTGATAAGTTCAATAAACCCGAAATAGGTTTTAAAAATAATCCCCAAAGATGAGAGGTTGGAATTGACAAGTTCTTTGTTTTGTAGGCTTTTTCAAATTCGTTGTTTCGCCCTTGTTCACCGAATGGCATCGATTCTTAAAGAGCAATTTGTCGACAAATATGATGGATTATCTGGAGTCGAACAGGAAGAAGTGGGAGGCACAGGAGGCTGCTGAGCAGGCGGAGGAAACGCACACCGAGCTGTCGGATGCCGAGCCGGAACCGCATCTCAGTGATGAGGAGGACGAGGAGGAGCCGTCGAAACTCTCGCCGGAAATTCCGAGTATTACAGAATTCATGACAGCTCCAAGGTAATTTATTTTCACATTTTCGTTTATGTCAGTATCACATTGTTGCAAAGTGGTAACTCTACCAAATGTTATCAAGTGAAGTATTCCCTACTTATGGTTTATGTTTATTCCCTGAAATGTTTATATTGTCTGGATAATTAGGACTTTCTAAATATGTTTTTCAGAGAATCCAGGAGACAATCATTGGCTGTGCCAACGCTGGAAAGCACAATAGGTGTGCGCCGTCATTCTGTACCTGTAAACATGGAGCAATCACTGCCACGCACGCTGTACCGACGCGAAAGCCTGCCGATACGCCGCCAGAGTCCCGCGCCTTCCGAATCGCGAGCATCCAGCGGACTCCGCGAAGAGGACGAGCTGATGCGCTTCGAATCGCGCTCATCGATACTCTCCTCGAGTAGCGGTGGCATTCACAGTTCATGTGGTAATGCTTTCTTCCATTCTATTCTACTTGTGAATACTCATCTAATCTCTTCGTATACTTCCATGGTGTGGCTTTAGTTGATGACCAACCAGAGAGACCCATAAGCGCCGAGAATCTGCTGCCAGAGCCCAGCATCGCGTCGATGACGAGCAGCGCGGCAGCTGGCCGACTCTCGTCGGTATTGCACGGCGGGTCCGGGCAGCCGACGAGCAAGGCGCTCACCCGCCAGCAGACGTTCCCACCACCACAGCCGTACGTCCGCATGCGCTACATGTCCGCCACCGTTGAGATGTCGACGTGCGCTGAAGTCGTGCAGGAGGACAAGTCCGATTCGGAGAGCAGCTCACACGAAAACATATCACACGTTCCGCCACACTACACGATACCATCGATCGCTGTGTTGAGTCCGAACAACGGCCGGCCGTCGGAGCTCGCCGACCTCTCGCCCCCCTCGTCGAAGCCATCGATGTCGGCCAAACGCGAACCTGAAGATACCAAGGAGAAGTGCTTCAAATTGCAGAAACTCTCCGAGGGCCAACGCTACGAGAAGGAGAATGTTGATCCACGTCGAACAAACGTATGTTTTTACTTCTTCTTTTAATTCCTCATTACTTAAACTTCAATTGAGAAAATATTATAATTCAAAAATTTAACGTATAATTCTAGAATTTATCGAAACGACGAGGATCTGCACCGGTATCACTAGGTCCGTTGACACGCGCCGGCGACGAGCACGCGCCTCCTGCTGGCGGGGGGCAGCAGTGCGACTACGCACTGCGTCGTGGCTCGGTGCCAGTCGATATGGCGACACGTACACGCTTCGAAGATGATGTGCCGTTGGAGGCGAGCGTCGCACCGCTGACGGCCGTCTGGCACTACCAGCGGCGCGGGTCGGCACCCACCGACCTGCTGCCGCCACTCGGCGCCTCCACCACCGGCGAACGCCGTGAACTGCTCACGCGGCACACCAGCCTCAACGGCAAGCGGCGCAACAAGAAGCAGCTGCGCCGACGGAGCTCGGGCGGGCCTGAGACCGTCTGCATCGGCCTGGAGCCGAGCGGCGCCGCCGACTCTCTAACGCGCCTTCTGCTGCAGAAGAACGACGTACCCGATACGCTGCTGGCTCGGCGACGGGGTTCGCTTCCGATCGAAGTTCTTACCGTTGGACATTCAGGTATATATTCACTTTATACTTAATCTTTCTTTAACTTCATAGTAACTTGTTAAACTAATTGTAAATACGTATACTTTCAGTATTTTGACGGTTGCCACTTCAGCCTATTTGGGGGCCTGGACATCGCCGTCCAAAGTGCAATAAGGACCAACGCTATTGACTGATGCATCTATCATGAAAAACAAAAAGAAATTCAAGAAACGGTAGCTAGATCATTCGATATACAAAATAAAACAAACACACAAAAGATTCAGAAAACAAAAACAAAACCAACAACAAGAACATGTGGAAGCCAAATTTAGGTAATTATTGATAAATGTTACACGTAAGTACTCGTCATTGCTAAACTATTTGGATTTGGTAGTTAAGTGTTAAGATTTACAAGTTGTGAATGAGTGAAACACTTTTCCTGTCTCTGTTTCGAACTGTCATATGTATGAATTTCGATTGTAGGCCGTAGACAAACGAACTAGTGCAATCTATCGGTAGGTAGCGTTCTGCAGACATTTTCAGTTTCACAAGACATCCCCAGTCCCCGTGG
Organism: Weissflogia rhopalogaster; assembly: GCA_019419845.2. Taxonomy (NCBI): domain Eukaryota; kingdom Metazoa; phylum Arthropoda; class Insecta; order Coleoptera; family Staphylinidae; genus Weissflogia; species Weissflogia rhopalogaster. The sequence goes on from WSZQ02087438.1 coordinate 6,949, forward strand.
TCACTGATACTAAGCACACGCATCTATCAACTGCTCATTATTGTGTGTTCATAACGAAAACATAACCACAACCCTGTCCTATTTTTGAAAAAAAAAAGGTCAATTTATTCTTACAATTAGCACGGTAGAGTGCAGATTTTCGTATTTGTTCGGTTGTCAGGCAGGGTTTCAGACGAGTTTACACGAGTTCTTTTCATGTCTTGTATATTTATCTCTTTAACGACTATACGATGAGCTCATATTTCATATTTACTAGTGACTATGGTACATTGTGTCAAGGAATCATTGTCTCCGATTGTTATTGAAATGTTGTGAATTCCCCCATTATAAAAATGGCCCAAATTTAAAAAAAAGGAAAATTTTAAGAAGTTTTGAAATGTGTACGTTATGGGTTCATACTATTAATCACAGAAACGAAATAATCGAAATAAATATTAAAATGTGTGTTTCGGCACTTATGCGAATTTTGGAAAACCTACTGGCTCAACATAAAAGAAAGTCATAGGTCCTTTACACATAATTTAAAGAATTTTATCTTGACACGAATTTTTTTAGTCATGAATGGCCAAAACACAAATTTCATTGAATTTCTCCTAAATTGACGCCCGCCATATTGAATTATGTAAGTTCAAGATGCTTAACAACTTCAAAAGTGATGAAATTAATGATTGTCAAGTATTATATACTCCCTGGGCAATTAACTTCATAAAGAAACAAAAAAAAAATAAGTCCAGAATAATAATTAAACCATCTTGAATTATTTACACATTGGGTCCTTAATACACATTTCAAAGCGCTTAATATTTCAATTGAATTAAAAAAAGAGAAATGAGACAAACAATGAAGTCATCTTGAAATGTACACTTTTTGGTCCCTTAACACGTAGTTGCAAAACATTATTTTATCTCGCTGCTGCGATTTCAAATTATTTATCGTCAATTTAAAAAAAACATACAAGTAGTACACAGACAAAACAAAATCCTAGAACAAAAAAGGGAAGATAAAATCTCCGTAGTTGCCATACAACGTAAATAAGAATAACTGTATTGTGAAAACTCAATAGCTGTTTAAATGTTCAAAAAAGTTTTCATTTAATTGTGCTGTAATCGTACTATCATATTGTATATGTAGAGTCCTAATTAGTGATGATTTTCGTCGTATCGAAATCTCCATCAACGCGCATCGATCCGCGAACATACATACACCGAATAACATACACGTGCACATGATAATATTCCACATACATACACTTAACACATAAACACAAACAGGGATTTGTTTTAGAAATCGTTGCGATTCATTTTGGGCTTCTACCAAAAACGAGAAAAAAAAATTAAGAGAAAATGAAAACTGAAGAGAACAGACAAAATTGTTTCGTAGAAGCATATATAAAATGGTTCACGAATTCGTTCATACGCCTTCGTTCTTCATTGATTCGCAATGTTTTCGCTTTTGTTTAGATAGAAAGACTCGGGAAAAACTTACATGTAAAGTTTTGGACGTGCTAACGCAAATTTCGGCAACCCACCGTGCAGTGCTGTATTGTTGGCGGACTTCTGCGAAGTTTGACAGCGATGGCAGTGACGTGGAAAGCGATTTTAAAGCGTTTGGGAAATATATAAAAATGTACCATTATGTAGGACCATACCGTTGAACTAACAGGGTTAATTATAAGATGTGTTTCCAAATAAGACTGCTTAGGAATGACATTTAAGACGGTTTTAAAGCGGCGAATGTGAGCATTCGTCGCGTTTACGCTTAAATTAAAAAAAAAATGAAGAAGAAAAACAAACGTTCAACATGAGTACTCATCCGATTGTTGAAGTTAAAAAATCGGTTAAAAATACATGTTTGTATGATGAAAAAAAAACTGATGACGACAAAATCAAACATTCATTCTTTTTGAAAATGAATATGTATAATATGTAATTTGAGGAAACCAATATTGATTATTGTTTGACAATGATTTGAATATGTAATTTATTATACTAAGTGAAAAATAATAAATTTATTGGTTCAAAATTATACACTTATATATGTTTTGGTGTTTATGTAGCTTTTTTAAGATTGTTTGTTATTTTGTATCCCTTTTTTTGTTTAGATACGTTAGATACCCTAATTTTGAGGTTAAAGTATTATATTGTACAACATGTAATGATGTCAACGAATATGCCATCGGGGAATCCCCTGATTATTTCGACCTACCCTGAACGACATGATGAGCAAACAATAAATGAAAAATAATAAATTTATTGGTTCAATATTATACTCATATGCACATATTTGAGGTTTTGTATGTGATTATTTTAAGGTTATATGTCACTCTGTTTATATCACTATTTGTTTACATAGGTTAGGTTTTTTGGGTATATTTGTTTAGATTTGTGATAGTCGAGTTTGAGTAAATATCAAAATTCAACGATTGCTTTCACTGCGCTGTATGTAGCTGCCGTGCCACCCAACAATCCGATGAAGATCAATTCCCAGAGGTACACTTGGATATAGCCGGGTATTGTTCGCTCCGGCCAAAGGGGACTAGTTTGATTGCACAACCGCATGTAGAAGAATGGCGGGAAGACGAATGTGAGGAGCGTTATCGTGGAGCCGCCGATCAGAGCGAGGATTTTCCGGAATGAGGGAATCGTCTCGCCGATTATTACCATGGCGAGAATCATCGTTGTGCGTAAAAGACAACGCTTCCAGTGATAGTCTAAGGCAAACAAGAATGTAATATTTATTTAACATTTATCTGTTTGTATGTATGTCTATTTTTAAATATTGTAATGGATAGGTTTAGGGAAAGAGAGATGTAAGATATTCTGAAAATAGTGTCCTATGTATTTTTGGTAACCATGTACAGAACAAAGCAGTTTGGTATGGTCGATGACTACTGACCACGAGGTTCCAAGTTCGGTTCTCGGTGGGGATGCATAGTAAAGTGAATTGTTCTTCTTTCGATAGGATTAGCCTCTAATATGACTAATTGCATCGAAAAAGAATTGAATGAAGTTAGGAGAGAACCTTGGATTCTTCAAATTAACATTAATACTTACAACGTGGAACCTTAAATATCTCCTCCAATTCCTGACTAACTGGATTAATCACAATAAGAAATGCGAGAATCAAATGCACAGCCATTAACACATTCGCCATTGTTACCAACGAAGTTTTGCTCAAAACCATTGCGAAATTCGCAGGAACGGCCTCACCATAAACGAAGAAACAGCCAATTGTTAATGGTAAGTACAATACCAATATCACTGCAAATAAAATATACTATTTTTTAAATTTGAAAATTTGTATTGTGTCGAAAATGAATCGTACCTGAAAATGCTAAGATAACGCTCGTCGAAAACTTCTTCTTCTCCTGCATATCATTTTGTATGGTTGGAAAAGTCGATGCGCCACCAAAGGCGAACAATAACGTGCCGAATGAGATGAAAAAGTCGTGGAAACCATGCACAGCGTGGGTGACCGGCTCATTGTTGTTCAATCCGTCCATAACGATCTGTGTGAAATACATTACGCATGCGATGGCTGTTGATAGCAATGCGCCAATACCGACGAAACTAAAAATAAATCATTGAAACTTAAATTAAGTTAAAAATACATTTTTACAATCAATGACCGAAATGTATTCGTACTTGAATTCTTTTGGTGATCCCAGCCACATGGGTGGCGTGAGGAGAATCGCAATGATGTAGAACCAATAAGCGGATCCAAGATCTGGAAGGTAGCCGGTAAACAACTCTCGAAATATCATCGAGGAGAGCAATAAGTACACGGTGCCGGCGCCGAAAAGCGTGATTTGTATGCAACCGGAAACGAGAACTCGGCCCCAGGCACCTACTGCACGCTGGGCGATAGTGGCATATGGATTTCGCGTTCGCATTCGGTGCTCCGGGAAACGCTCTTCGAGAATTTCCCAGCAGGTGCCGAGACATTTGCCGCCATAACCGGCGTTAAAACAGAAAACTACTAATAAAATTATTCCTATCCATCCTGGAACAAAAAAATATATAATTTAATAATCAAATTAGTGACATAACTACAATTTTAAGCTTTTACCATGGTCAACTTGCAGAATGATTTTTAATCTTACAGAGAATTGTCTAGTGCGAATATGAGAGGAGAGATTGGTGAAAAAGGTACCAATTAAAACTTCAGAATGTAACCTAATAAAAAATAATAAACTAGAAAATAAGGCACCATGGAATGTAACAACGACTACAACAATCTTCAAAGATAACAAAGTTGTTATGCTATGTATCTGCCTCTCACTATGTTAATTATTACAAACGATAATTGAGTTATTTGTGTCAACAGTGACATAATCTTTATTATACGTATAAATGTACCGTCTACAATATAAACCTGGTAATATTGAACCAGAAGTGCAAAACGTAAACTTTTTGCAACTTGCTTTGTTTGCGATTGTCCTTACACAATATCTAATTTCATTTCTGCCAATCACTGTAGGAGTAATTTCAACATGATTGCCTTAATTGCAACCTTAATAGGTAAAAAAAATAGAGAAAAAAACTTAATTACCTGAATCTACGATGGCTCGTGGTAGTGCTAACACGCCACTGCCGGCCATTTCACCGGCGATAAAAATAGCTGCTGAAAGCACATTTAGTCCGCCTTTTTCAGATTCTTTACTTGTTTCGCTGATAATGCTTATTGCGCCTCGAGATGGACGATGGTCGTTTCTTCGTCCATTTCCCACCTGAGGTTTAAAACACATTTTAAAATACGAAAATGGAATTTAATGTTTATTTAAGATTTATGTTGCTGTTAAAATGTGGAGTTTTATCGTAAAGAGATTGAAATAATATTGATGCCATTAGAATTTAGAAATGTTTAGGATCATTTTGATGTTTGTTTGAAAAGTACTTCTGGAAAATTGAAAAAGAGCGTGCGCTCTTGCACGCTACGAGCGCGAATGGAGGCATAAAACTGTCGTTTTTTACCACTGTGCGACACTTGTATACTGTTAATTTTTAAACATTTTGAATAAAGCAATATTAAACATATTCATCAAAGTACTTATGGCAAAAAAACGATCCAATATTCCAAATAGTTTCCCTTAAAAATCACAAAACATATCATGTTTTCAATGCTAGATGTATATACTTCCTTAATCTTGATAAAATTAGTTTAAAACTAACTAAATTAATAATAAGTAAATAATATAATTAATAAGAATAACAAAGAAGAGCTTACAGAACTATAATGTCTTAATCCATCTTCAGGATCAGCTGCCACTTGCGTCCATATCGGGTCCTTTGACCCTGAAGTATTATAGTTCCGCATGATTTCACTTTAAAACTTTGCAAACAAAACTCATAAAACTATTTTTTTTTTCTTCTTCCTCTTCTCTCCTACTTTCCTACTGTTGTACTGCGTGAGACAAGTCAACCGACTTAACTCACAAAAACACACAATGATGTGTTACATGCTTGACACTATACGATTAAACGATGTTTCGTCGATTGTAAATCTTTGAACTATCGCCAAGTTATGTTTGCATGCGACTGCAATATGAGGTCACGCTCGCGTTTTTAATCGGAGCTTAGCTCATGATAATTGCGATCGACGCCGACCGGGACGGAGTAAATCGCCGAAAACGTAACGGGTGTAAATCATTTACACATCGCAACAACTTCTAGCGGCTAGATTTATTCACGCAATCGTGAACGGCGGCAACGAGCTGAGCAAACGCGCTCAGCAACTGTGAGCGCACAATTAAAAGATCCGGTTGGTGCGAGAGAAGTAAGTAGGGGATTAGCCGAAAAAAGTGGGGCCTGATTGCGCGTAGTAAAAGCATAGTATTTGTGGGCAGTTGTATGGTTTTCTTGGCTGTTCTACTGCGTTTTTTTTATAACTTTTTTGCAATATCAGAGTAACGGTGCGCTGTTGATGAGATCACGCATTGCTTTAATTTGTTGTTAGACAAGGAGGTGTTCAAGAGTTACCTTAACTGAGCCTCTAATTGTTATTACTTTTATTTACGGAATTTAGATCCATTCTACAATTCGACAGTCTTAACTTTGGGTGGCTATATTTCTGAAACTAGTATTTGTCGTGACTTACAATTAGTCTTAATCGATTCAGCGATAATAAAGTTAGTTACGAAGTGTAAAGGTTTTAAAATCTAACAATTAGGCACAAAATTGCAAATTTAATTTGGGCTCATAAAATAGAGCATTTATTGAAAGAAGAAAAAAAACATTGAAATTCCCAAAAAATAAATTATAAACTTCCATAACAGTCCTAAAAATAAAATTTACTGGGATTGTCATCTAAGTTGTCCATTATTGTCTCCAAGTTGACCAGTTTTATAAAATGTCGCCATTTCACGTCGTGACTTGACCAAAATTCTATGTCCTACACAGTCCAAATTCTCCAGAAAACATTTATCTTTGCAGCATTTCTTGCAAAGTTTAAACATACATTTACCGCCCTAAAACAATAAAAAAA
>WSZQ02087438.1:13531-24088 GCA_019419845.2 Weissflogia rhopalogaster
CAACTTGAACATTTAACCAAATCTAATTTACAAACAGTTGCCGATTGTTTCTCAGGTCGTCGTTGAACTCTTCGCAATTTCTTCATCATCTTCCTCGAAATCGCATTCCCATCATTATCAACATACTTCCTTTTATTACCACTCTCAGCAGCCTTTTCCTTCTCCTCAACCAATTTAATATGTTCATCCGGAGGAAGTCTTATATAACTTTGACATAACCACGGAGGTAATACCAAGTTAAAACTATTTAACTCTGTTGTTTCATGCCAGAGTCGAACACCAGTATGATAATCTACATATTTGTCTCTAATTTCTTTAGAGATATTAAAAAACTGCTCGATTGAATTAGCAGCGCCTAGATTAATCCTCATTTGAGCATTCTCGGGTAAATTTAAAAGGTGATGAAACAGTTTGAATAAATGTCCTCGGATGTAAGATAAAGGACATGGATATTTCACAACTAGTTCGAGGTATTCCAATGCCGGTTCCCAACATGGTGGCCAACTATGTGCAAACAAGTATGGGTTATACAAATTTCCTTCAGCAGTCATTACGGCATCACAATTCGTCTCCTCAAGACAGTTGACGATATCCTGCATAGTTTGAATGTTTCCGTTTGATATCACAGGGATATTTATAGCCTTTTTTACTTCTTTCACGTATGACCAGTCGGCTAGTCCGGTGAGAGGTCCTTTCATCTCTCTGGTTCTGCCGTGGAGAGTTAGGACTTTACAACCGGAGTCTTCGAGGAGTTTGGCGTATTTTATGGTTTTGTCTATACATTCAAATCTTCTTATTTTACAAGTTATTGGTACTTTACATGCTTTGCTTAAAGTTGATACTAAAATATATTTTGAAAGATTAAACGATTTTCTTGACCACAGATGACACATGTTGCAGGGCATGAATTTGTCTAGTTTTCTAAGTTTTGATGTTTATTTTTATTTTACAGTATTATATCTTTCAAGTTATTGCAACTTATGGATATATTTTGAAATCAAAATGATCTAATTTTTGATACTCCCAAGTTTCGAAACTTTCAATTTTCGATACCAAAAAATATAATTATTCTGTAACAAAAGTATTGATTCTTTTTGTTCTTTTCGTCCCTAATTTTATGTTTAGATACTTTCATTGTCATCAAGTATCGATAAAAACAAATTTCGATATTTAAAAAAAATCAAAAAAAAAAGTTTATACTTTCATTCAATATTTTAACAAGCATCGATTCTTTTATGTGATACCTTGGTTTCTCTTCCAAAAACATCTATATTTTCAATCAGTATTTTTATGTTGTGATCAATTTAATACTAAAAAAAACTTTGGAAATTTGATACCACTCATTGTGAGTTTTGTCAGTTCATCGCTGTCAACTACAAAACTAGGCAACTTCATATACTGCAACCATATCCTCTTAACATTATTATTTCCCTTACCTATATTTGAAACCAATTCCCACTCATCCTGTAGAAATGAACCATAATGTCCTCTCTTTGCAATTGCCTGAGGACATCCTAGATTAATATCGATGGCACAGCAATGATTCTCAGCAAGAAGAGCAGCTTCTAACATTACTTGTGGGTCATTTCCACAGAACTAAAAAGTTCACAAAGTGTATTATTATATTTCACAGTTACAATCAGTTACATTTACCTGTATAATTAAAGGCTGATCCTCCTCGCATGTAGCAAGAGCTTCTTTCCTATATTTCGAATCTTTTACAAACATGGCACTATGTAACATTGGCGTATAACACAATTCAGCACCGTATTTCCGACTTAATAAACGCCATGCCAATTCACTTGCATCGACCATAGGCGCGACAATCTTGGTCGGATTACCAAGCACATTATCCCAAAATTCCATTGTTATATTATATATTTATCTGCTTTGTTGTTGGAAACGAAATTTTTCTAGACTTGCTCAAACTTCACGTGTTATTATGTCAGGTTAGATTATTTTATCTTATAATTTCAATTGAGCATTCCTTCAAACTCTACTGATTCGGAATACTAGCTCCATCCTTTTTCATAACGTGTAGTGACAAATAGTCTTGTCTCCTTTTAACGTCGTAAGTTTAAGGTTAGGAATTTTACAGTGTTGTCATTTTAAACAATAATACTTGCTGTAGAAACAACGCATTCAACACTTCTAATAATCACAAATAGTATGGTGCTTTGCTAATGAATAAACCACAGAAATAATAACTATTCGCAATTAGACATTAGTCGTTTGTACAACTACGAATCCATGGTAAATTCAATTAAAATGAGTGCTGAAAACAATGTGTGTTGTGATAAAGATAATTTGCCTGTAAATAAGTTGAAGATCTTGGCAATTCATGGATATAGGCAAAACGCAGAGGTTTTCAAAAATAAAACTGGATCTTTTCGAAAATTAGTGCATAAATGGGCACAGTTTACCTACATTACAGCGCCACACAAAGTTTTGGTTGTGGAAAATGATGATATGGAGATTGGACAAGCCAAAGATTTAGGTAACATTTTTTCTAAAAATTTGAAGTTTTCTTTTAAATTTTTTTAAAAATAATTGCAGAGCAATATGGTTGGTTCTTTAACAGAGAAGATAATACATTTCGAGGGATCAGGAAAGGTGGTCCAGCAATTGGTTATGAAGAAAGTATTAAATATATCGAAAGTGTTTTTGAAACTGAAGGACCATTTGATGGTATTTTTGGTTTTTCTCAAGGTGCTTGTTTTGTTGGATTATTGTGTGATTTGCAACAGAGAGGAAGTAAGTCCGTAATTAAGTTGGATTTGTTAACATTACATTTTGTATTTCATTTCGATTTATATAAGTTATTTACATATATTTTTGCAATTTTTAGTGTTGCCTTTCAAGTTTGATTTCGCCATCATGTCCTCCGGGTTCAAATCGGGTAGTTTAGCACACATGAAGTATTTCGGCGACACCATCACCATTCCAACAATGCATATTTATGGTGAAGGCGATAAGATAATTCCAACCGAAATGAGTGTTGATTTGGCTGATTGTTTCGACAATCCGATGGTGGTTACTCACTCAGGTGGTCACTATCTGCCTGCTACTGCCACACAAAAGCACGATTATCAGGCGTTTATCAAGAATCTACGAAAGTGAATTGTTTTAACATGATTGTTAGCATTATATTTCGTTAAATAAATTGTGCATGTATCAATCAAAGCCGTTATATATATTTTGTATAACTTTATGCAACCAAATATACATTCATCCCTGACAGTAGCGGTAAAAAATGGAACTAAAACATGAAATTCAAACTTTATTCTAAAATATTTTCTAATCTACGTATCACAGAATTAATATTCTTGCTGTAATCAATTCTACATTAAACTTAGTTTATTATGGTGTACCCACTTACTTCGAGAGATCCTGCAGACATCGAGAAACATCTACAAAAAAATGAGTTTCGAACCTGCGAGCAAATTTAAAATTTACATTTTTATTAATATTTCCCAACATAAACTAAAATCTATTTACTTAACATTACGTAAAATCAGTGTCACTATCCACGTACTGTGTAATTGCAATAAACTTATTAACAACATTATTATCTAAATCCAAAGCAAACGAATTTTCCCATTCTTTCATCTTGTCTTCATCAAAAAATGAGATTCTCGCAGTCGTAGTTTTCATATTTTTATAAGCCTCATCAAAATATGAGTACACTTCTAAAGAATCCTGTAGTAATTTACCAAGAGGTGGAATAAATGGAGTTCCTTGCAACAATATTGATTGCTCTCCATCCCAATCGAGGTTTAACGAATTATTTTCCAATTTGTAAAGTTTGTCCTTCAACTGCGTGTTAAATCGGCTAATCTTATCACTGAAACATACCATTTTATGTATTTTCCTTCTCCCTTAACGTTTTTATGATAATTATACATTGTGTCTTTAACGTATTTTAAATCCTGTTCAATACATTGCAGAATATTTAATTTTAACATCTCTTGGGTTGTAGAAAAGTCTGGCATATATTCTATATGTGTCCTAGGGAACAAATACTTTAGTTTGTTTGTTTAGTTTCATTTGTCATCAAAAACTTACTCAGAAACTGCTCGGAGTTGCTCCGACATATTCGAAATACCTTTGGCTTTCTTTACAAGCGGATCTAATGTGTCTTTCCATTTTTCTAGGTGTATTGGTATTAATTTGACGAAGTCTTTTATGTTTGTTAAAATCTGAGTTTCTATTTCGTTTAATTCCATTTGTAAAAAGAATAAATTGTAAACGTAAAATCACTAAATGTGTGTAAAATGTATAATATTTATTTAGGTTAAATGTATGTATGGTTGCATATAGTTACAATGGATTAGTTTCACAACGAGAGTGTCTCAATTGTCCGACACGGAATTGAATGAAAAATTTTGTACGTGTAGTTTATGTATCGAAATAGTTTCTGTAAATGTGATTTATCGTGCTATTCATGTGTTTGTCAACAAAATCAAAATTAGCTCGGCAATATCAGTTTTGTAGCGCCAAACTGAGGCAAAATTAGGCAACTTCTTCTACGTAGATTTCCCGTTAAGAAAAATCTTTAATTTTTACGACTATTTAATCAAATAAAAAAATCAATTTAAACTTTTGTTAAATTTAATTAATTTTTCAAATTTAATATTTAAAAAGTGTTTTTATAACTATAGAAATAAACTAAAATGTACATAATGGTTGAATGAAACCTCAAAATTAAATCCGACAGCGGTGGCGGTGCATTGGTGGCCTCGTGACACGGTTTCGCACCGATTTGTGGCGCTTGGCGTGCCGAGGCGTTATTGATTTCGCCTGAGGCGCTAGTGGTGGTAGGTGGTAGGTGGCAGTGGAGGCGGCGGTGGTTGGGTGGCAATGGTTGGCGGCAAGCGTACGGCCGCCATCATCGGTGCGCATGTTGCGAGTCGGTGCTCTGCGTCGGCCGGCGGTCGACACAAATCGCTGCTCCCACACGTACCCGTCCACCCTCAACAAGTTTTCGGGTATGTCGCTTTCCAATTATCAATTTATATCATGTTTAGATATTTATCATTCATTCGACATTAAATATACCTAGCGAGACATCTTTTAAGTGACTTTAAATAATTTATGGTAACGTTTAGAGTTAATATGTGCGCACATTTAGTTGTTTTAAGCATTTAATCGTCAATAAATTGCACATTTGCATTTAACAAAGGGGAAATATTAACTATAATTGCTATAACAAAGGTGATATTTTGTAAATTCTTAATAATATAAATTCTTGATAGTATTTTTGGCGATAATAATATTTATTAATATTAAATTTACTAATTTTGAGGTATATCAATGAATAAGACTGAATATATGAATAATGAATGGACAAAAATTTAATAAGTTCGTGAAAGAGCTTATTGAAATCTTAAAAAATATGGATGTAAAGAACCAACTGAGTATGTGACAATAAAATTTGATGATAACTACAGTCTGTTCAGGCTTTATGAAAGTAATAGCATCCCACCCACGGTATTCACAGTGAGGTTGAAACATTCCTATCGATTTTACGGTGTACCGGCGCCTCCACCACGTTTTCCTTGCAATACTCTAAACTAGCATCAATGGAAAACGACTTGGTGCATCCCCGCGGTCGCGTGCGATTTACGTCAGCAAATAGTGATGTAATACCTATTTGAGTTTGCCAAATTGTGCAAATTTTGCTGAAATTTACGTTCAATCATTTAAAATTCACAAAGGTTTCCTGAAAATATTGTGTATTTAAGATGAAAAACTCTAAGAAAATGCAAATAATATTTAAATTTTTATTGTAGTCTCAGATCGTGCATTACTTGTTTTAAATATGGTCTAAGTTTAATTTATACTAAATAATGTGATAAACATGAATGACAGGGAGTGTTGTTACACTTCATCCGAGTCAAAAATGATCATTCCATGCGTTTTTCTTTGATTAATTTATATGAAAATAATAATGAGTTGTCTTAGTTTTCTGATATTAATTAATTTACGTTTAACAAGGGGAAATATTAACTTTAATTGTTCTTACAAAGGTGTAATTTTATAAATTCTGAATAGTTTTTTGGAGGTAATAATAATTATTAATATTAAATTTACTAATTTTGATATATAAAAACTAATATAAATTGATACTATTACGCAGTAGTCGCGGTTTTTAAAAACATTAATTTATTTCCCGGTGATGCACGGGACCAGACTTAGCTGGATCTTCTGCTAAGTTCCTTGAGTTCTTGTGACACAAGTATTATCCTACGCTCACCTCAGACGTCGAGGTTCAAAATACACGATGCAAAAACCACAACGACATTATTAAAATGGTACAATGAACACACAAATACAAAAGTAAAATACAAGTAATCCCGACAACTCACCAGGGGAGAAATAGGCCGAAGGGAAGGGAAGGGAAAGTTAAAAAAAAACGTAAGTAGGGTCGAAGAGTGCGCGTTTCACGTTTTTATAGTGGTAAACCCTCCCCCACTCCTCCATCTCACCCTTCGTCGGCTGCTAAGCTCGTCCCAAGAACAGCTTAAGCGCTGCGCGCAGGGCTACCAACATACATTTAGTTTAAAAGTACTGGCGCTGCATGCGCTGTCAAAATTTAATTCAAAATGCAAATATGTGGGCAAACAAAGACACAGATAAATATAATAAAATCTTGATTTTAAAGAACCCACTGAGTATGTGACAATAAAATTTGATGATAACTACAGTCTGTCCAGGTTTTATGAAAGTAATAGAATCCCATCCACGGCATTCACAGTGAGGTTGACATATTCCTATCGATTTTACGGTGTACCGTCGCTTCCACCACGTTTTCCTTGCATTACTCTTCACTAGCATCAACGGAAAATGACTTTGTGCTTGCGATTTACGCCCGGAAATCTTGACGTAAAACGTATATGAGTTTACCAAATTTTGATACAATTTACGCCAAATTTCTTAAATTGGCAAACAGAAAACGCAGAGCAACAAGTAGAGCAATAATTTAAAGGAGTATCATCTTTTTCGGAGTATAAAAAATCTCATAATTTTCAGTCAAGTCGATGACGAACAATGCGGACATTCTCCTTGTTGGAACACGCAAAAGACTTTAAGCTATCACGTTCATTGTTTTCAATAAACCAAAACGTGATATGAACCCCAATATTTTGCGTTTCCTCCACAGGCTTTGCACAAAATGTCACAACGTTAAAATTTACTTTTCGTTGCTCCTGCTCCTGCTGGCTGCACTTCTGAATTGCTCATCTGAATTACACTGCACGCCAAGACAATAAACAAAAGCAAAATGGCGAACACAGCACATTTAGTACGACGGCAAAGTTCACGCGATTTGAATCCGCAGCGATCCATTGATCGGCTGGAATTGAAGGAGATGAAAGGACGGCTGGTCGTCGAGAATGGGACAAAAGGAGCTGGGAAGTCCGGCGGTGGTGGCGGTGGCGGCGGCATTGCTTCCTATGGAGCCACAAATGCAGCGTTCGAAGACACGAGTCCGAACAAAACAAACACGAGCACGCTGGCGGCCCAACCGACTGCTGCCGCTGCTGCTGCGGCTATGCAATCGTCGAATAGTAGTAAAAGGAACTCACAGGATGCAGGAAAAGGTGTTTTTAAGCCCGACTGCGAGGGAGAAGAGCGGGAATCGTGGGATTCGAAGCTGACGTTCATCCTCGCCACGGTGGGATATGCGGTTGGTTTGGGGAATGTATGGCGCTTTCCGTATTTGGCGCAGAAAAATGGTGGCGGTGCTTTTTTGATACCCTACTTTGTCATGCTCGCTATTGAAGGTATACCTATTTTCTACCTCGAACTGGCGATTGGGCAGCGGTTACGGAAAGGTGCTATTGGTGTATGGACTCAAGTATCGCCGTATTTATCTGGTAAATTACCCGTACAAACATTTCCATTCAATTTCATGACGGACAATTGAGACACTCTCTTTGTTAGAATTTATTTATTTAAAATATAACTAATTCATTTTTCTGTTTGAATGTATTCAGGAATTGGAATAAGCAGCGTTATAGTCTCCTTCAACGTAGCACTCTACTACAACACGATAATCGCCTGGTGTCTATTCTACTTCCTGCAGAGTTTCCAAGCGAAACTCCCTTGGGCCGACTGCCCAAAAGTCTTTTTCGACAACAAAACCTACGCGGAGGAGCCAGAGTGTGTGGCGAGCAGCCCCACGCAGTATTTTTGGTATCGCTCCACGCTGATGGTGTCACCAGATATCAACACACCGGAAGTGTTCAACTGGAAGATTGCGATGCTGTTGATCATCGCCTGGGTGTTGATCTACATGTGCATGATCAAAGGCATCACGTCGAGCCCGAAGGTCGTCTACATCACCGCCACCTTCCCCTATGTCGTCCTCATCACGTTCTTCTTTCGAGGCATCACGTTGAAAGGAGCTTCGGATGGAATCTTTCATCTGTTCACACCGAAATGGCATACACTTGCCGATCCTGTCGTGTGGCTGGAAGCCGGCACGCAGATATTCTTCTCGCTCGGTTTGGCTTTCGGTGGTCTGATCGCCTTCTCGTCTTATAATCCAGTGAACAACAACTGCTATCGCGATGCCATTTTGGTGTCGTTCACCAATTGCTTCACGTCTATGTTTGCCGGCATCGTGGTGTTTAGTATAATTGGATTCAAGGCGACTATGACGTATGATCGATGCTTGGATGAACGAAATCATACGATTATGGCGGCGCTTGGGACGCATCATTATAATTTTAGTGTCTTGCCGGAAGCTGGGAGTACTTTTACGATAAATACACCGCATGGGATTCGTGAGGTTTTGATGCCTAAATTACCGGAATGTAATCTTCAGAAAGAACTTGACAATGTAAGTTTTTAAGAAATTTTTATTTACTTAAAAATATCGATAATTATTTCGATAATAATAGTATCGAAATTTGAAAATTTCCAATTTTGGTATTAATAATGTCTTGTAAATTTTGCACGTTCAGCACTTTACTGTATTTTATGGGATTTATGAATAGTTTTATAATTGTAGACAAACAATTCTGAATTTTGAATATATTCGCAATTGTTCGAGAAAATTCGGCAAAAAACTTTGCCGTAATCGATGGAATTCGATAATAAACTCAAGGAAATTTGATGGAATTCGTTTAAACGCGGGTGTATAGGAAGGTATTCCAATAAATTCGGCAAAATTTTAGATGTACTCGATGAAATGTGTTAAAATTCGTCTAGAATTCTATTGAATTTTGCAGAAAGTCTGGAGAATTCATTATAATTATGTAAAAAACTCCTTAATATTCTACGAACATCTATAAAACTACAAAATCCTGCTCAAACTCGGCAATATGTAGTTAAAAGTCGGCATAATTTGACATAAACTCTTGTATATTCGATGGAATTTGATAAAACTCGAGAGTATTCAATGAAATTCGGTTCTAACTTAGATGTTAAAAATTTGCTAAAATTTCACAGAATTCGATAAAAAAATCGGGAGTATTTGCTAAAATTCGAAGAAACTTAGCTAAAACAAGCTGGAACTTGATAAACGACGACAAAATTTGGCAAAAACTTGTGTGATTTCGATTGAATTTGATAAATAATTTCTGCATTTAATATATTTTGTGATGATACTCCTTCTTTTTTCTCCTTTCTACTTTGTTTCTGTGTTTCTCCCCGTTTGCTTACAATTTCCACGCTTTTTGCTGCTATTCTTCCAGTAAACATTTTTATGTTTGCCTTTCAGTCAGCATCCGGGACCGGCCTTGCGTTTATCATATTCACCGAGGCAATAAATCAATTTCCCGGTGCGCAATTCTGGGCAGTTTTATTCTTTCTCATGCTGTTCACGCTCGGCATTGATTCACAATTTGGTATGTTGGAGGGCGTCATCACGTCGCTAGTGGATATGAAATTATTCCCCAATTCCGGAAAAGAGGTGATCACCGGTGGACTTTGCTGCGTTTGTGGTATACTTTCCTTGGTGTTTGCCCAAGGTGCAGGCAGTTATATCTTCGTGCTTTTCGACAACTTCGCTGGGAATTTCCCACTTTTGATTATTGCATTCTTCGAATGTATTGCCGTTGCCTATATCTACGGTTTAAAAAGGTAAATATGTTTAAAATTCATATTTATAATCGACTATATACCCCAAAAATAGAGATTATTTACATGGTTTTATTTTCAACACATTTTTGTTCTAGATTTGCAGATGATATTGAAATGATGACCGGATCACGTCCTGGTATCTACTGGATGATTTGTTGGAAATTCTTATCACCGCTCGCAATGGTTACGATTTTAGCTGCGAGTTTTATCGAGATTGCAACGCAGGGTTCCGGATATGATGCATGGGTGCCGTCGTTGGGCATGACGCAGAGATTAGATTGGCCAACATGGGCGGTCGTCCTTATTCTCATATTGATTTTCATGTCCGTTATCTGGATACCGGTGACCGCAATACTAAGGTATATATGAACTTATTATTGATAAGAGTATCGTATTAACAAAAATTGTATGCAAGTAGAAACTAGATTCTTAAATGCGTTCCCGGCGCCTTCACCACTTATCATCCCA
>WSZQ02087438.1:34798-46477 GCA_019419845.2 Weissflogia rhopalogaster
CTGAGCTTATGTTACAATATATTTCCATGAATTATTTCCCAAATTAGAATAAAAGTTTGACATTTCCACTCAAACACACAATAGAATTTGCATGCAACCAGTTAATTAACTTTGAAATATATAAAAATATCAATAACGCCACGTGTGATATACAAAGAAATAGCAAACAACACAAAGAAAAGCACTTCGAGTAGCACAGTCATTGCCTGGGTCATAACAAAAAAAATAGCGATCGCCTTACGCGATAATAAGAAATATGGCAAATTCACTTCTTCGGAAACGTTTTGTTCGTCCGGTCAGTGCGCGCGACGCCGAATATTCGGAAACGGTCGAAGTTATCGTTCAATTTATCTAAATGTAAATAATTGTCGGTCGCAGGGCGCAAAAGCGACCAAATGACAATCGAGAAGATGATTTATTGCCATGCCTTTCCCTTCAGTTCAACGCGAAGCTGATAAAAATAAATTCAAATGTTTTCTTTGTTTTCTAACAAAGCACTTACACTTTGTTAAATATTTATTTCCTATTTTTATATTTGTTTTGTAGGTGTTTTGAAAAATAAAAACAACTTAAAGTAAATAATTGAAACATTTCCATGTTAATTAGCTGTAATTACTGATAATATAATACATAATTACTATTTTCATTATACATGTGGCATAATTAAAAATATTTACTAGCTTTTAATCTTTATTACACTTATTATCGGTCAATAAAGACCTCCTGTCGTTAATAATCCCCATGAAATGTATATTATAAAAGATTTTATTTTTGGAAATGATTTAATAAGATTTTTTGAGTGCCTTTACGTTTTAAATTCACATTTTACAACAGTATCAAACTGGATAATTAATATTCCTTAGTTAAATACGTTTCTACGTTTATATAAATGTAATTTCAATAAAAAGTAATTAAACGACTTCTTCTGTACATTCACTCTCTGCACTCTCTTCACTCCCTAGGTACCTTCAATGAGACGCCTCCCCGTAGTTGACGATGGATAGGAATCCAGCCCGCGCTGTTTTTTTCCGCTTTGTTAACACCTTCAAAATTGCCACCCCCCTTCCATCCTCACTCAGCTTCTCTTTCACTCCCCTTTTTTCCCCTGGCTATCACGCGTCCACTCCTCTTTCATTCCTATACAATCACTCCCTACATGCTCTTACGAATCTCTCCCCCTTCCACACAGGACACACCTGACATATTCATCTCCCATCCACACCTTCCATCCCATCTCTTCCGATCCACACCGTGCTCTGGCTATCAGCCTTTTATCAGGCACATTCAGTTCTCTAGCGCCAATATATCTGGGTCCCATGTCGATTGTCTATATTCCTTATCAGAAACCGACCCACCGAAACCTCTAACAATCCTTATACATGCTCTCCCATCTCATTGACCTTCTCCCTGTTTCCTGCAATACTATAGAACTTGGTGTGGATCTTTCCGGTTTTAGAAGGTCTTTGAGAAACCAAGTCTGCTCTTTCTCAATAATCTCCCATTCTCGCATTCCCCATACTTCAACACCATACATAATTTAATACGTAATAACAATTTTCATTTTACAAATGACATAATTAAAAATATTTACTAGTTTTTAATCATTGTTACACTCCATACCACACTGCCGTTCACCTAGAAATATAATAAAACATTGTATTTTTGGAAATGACTTAATAAGATTTTTTGCGCGTGTTTTTCTTTTTATTCTTCACTTTTCAAACAAACGAAACATAAATTTGGCAATAAACATAAATCTCTCGGTTCAAACCATTTTCATTTGATTCCGTCTTTTATTTTCCACATTTTTTCTCTGTAGGTTTTATTTATGCAGCTAAATAAATGAAAAAGTCTGTGAATTCGTATTCGGAAGTATCCAAATGTGAAATGTGAATATGCACAATACACTTTTTCATCATTTTTTTTGAGCCTGTGTTATCAGCTGTATAAGTCTGTAACAATAAGTATGAAATTCGTGGAGAATTGTGTCCGATTTGTGATGGAAATCTGTTTTTCATTCAAACTATGTCCTTGGTACTGCTTCCAAACAGCTTAGCAACTGCCAGGAGAATCGCCGAGTCTCCGTGATGTCTGGCTAAAATGAATATTTAACGCAGTACCCCCTGAAAACCGAATCCGGCAATGAGATAATCTGGGTATACAAGGGTTTTGCTAAAGTCAAATTTATGTTCTACACGTGCATACAAAACAGAATTAGAAATGCCTACATGAAAAGTTTGTTTTATTTTTGTGTGTAGTGTGGAGAAATTAAAAAGAGTCTGATTTTGAGATTTTCAATTTTCTATTTATTTACAAATATTCTTCTATTTATTAATTTGAAATGACTACATACATTAAAAAAGAGTCAAGTTATTATATTTTACTGTAATTTATAACAATTAAGTGAAAATATTAAGTTAAATTATCAATTTACAATAGTATTGAAGCAGATAATGCCTATTTTCTTTTATAAAGTACGTATAAATCTGAATAATGAGTACCGTAGTTATTTTTTGGTGTTTTTACGGAGACCCTTATTCAGGATTCAGGAAATTGTTGAGTCTCAACAAGGGGATTGAACCCGGGACCTTTGGGTTACCACGTTTGTACGTTATCAGTACGCCACGCACTCCACAACAAGTTGTGTTTTGTGTTTATTCTCAAAATAGCGTTATTTTATTTCCCTGTAGCTTACAACGATGAATTGAATCACTTAGAGTAATTATAAGCAATCAATTGCAACGATATATCTACGTCTATGGCGTAGTCTATGACTAGGTTTACAATACCCAAAGGATATCCATTTCGATAGCAATATAACGTCATTGTGTAGATGAGGGAATAGCTGAGGAATGGCTGAAAGTTTTGTGGTAATAGCGGCGCCGACTAATGGCAGTTAATAGTTTTCCTATGGGAAATTTATTGTATTTCCCTAGTCAGCCGGAAACTTGACTTATATTTTGCCTCCATACTTCACTGTTTATGCTCGTACAATAGAGGAAATCCTCCATTATTTATTTGCACTTATGCTAATCTATTTTGTAAATACCAATATATTTGATAGTAAGAATCATCATTTTCAACAAATGCTAGAAATAAACGAGATTCAGGGCAAGAAAGATGTACAATTGCAAGTTCACCGCATTTTCCCCGAATTTATTTCCCGAAAACAATACTACACAAATTTAGTTTTCCTATATCGTTAAGTTAATAATAACTTCATCTAGTATTAAAATGTAGTCTAGTTCAAGAAAATAGTGAAATAATGCATGTTTAATCCAAGATCATAGGCGATAATAAACATTGCAAAGTGTAATAACGTTTATTTTCTCACAATGAGTCCTATACTACAGAAGGGATGTCAACTTTTCACGAAGTATCGATACTTTATGGTATCGATACTTTTGAAACTTTGATGCTTTCGATACCAAAGTATCGAAGAAAAGTATCGATACTTATTGGTACCGAAAATACACATTGACGCTATCTGTTAATGTATTTTCAAAGTATTTTTTACTCGTTACAGTAATCTTCCAGTATGTCATCGACCCATTTTTCTGATGTTACTACATTTTAAGAATGAAAAATATCGCGGTAATTCATAAGTAATAAAATTAATGCTTGTAAAATTACTCATTGAGTAAATTAAGACTAAACTAAGTTTTTATCAAAAAATGACAAAATTTAAACGAATTTGAATTGTAGGGAAGTATCGATACTAAGCACCAATGCATCAAGTATTTTAAAAACAGGATCAAGAATCGAAATCTCGCTCAGAGAACGTTTACCATTCTAATTTGTGGTTGTGATTAACAGATGGCCTCAGTGTGGGGGCATGTCAAAAAGTATCGAAAATGACCGATTCGATACTATCGATAAGTATCAAAAATTAAAATATCGATAAAAGTCGATAAGTATCGACAAATGGTATCGATAATTATCGACACCGATACTTCTTTTGACATCCCTATACTACAGTAATAAAATGATTGACAAAATTAAATGATTAAAATGATTTTAAAAAATGAAATATGTGTGGCTTATGTTTACTAGTAGCCCTAGTTAAGGGCAAATAACTTCTAGAATATCATTTCGTTATTACGAAAATTGAGTGCGGATTATCATGGCATCGAAACAATTAGCGCGTAATGAATGTTGAAGGTGTGAATTATGTGTCGCCATTAGTCATCGCTCGCGTCAATTGACAGTGTTCGAAGCGCGCGCTTCGTCAACGTTTGGCAAGGAGCGTGCGTGGTTTTAACTTAATTAAAACTTGTTGTTTCTGTGCCATGCCGACGACCGCCCACCCTGTCGGAAAATGGGCGAGAGACGGGGTTTGCCTCGTCCTCGCTTAGCGTTTGTTTGGCGCTTGGCTTTTACAACGCGTCGCCGTCGCCTTTCTTGGCATGTGCACAAAAGGCGCTAATGATAAATATCCACATACACGCATTCGCAATTTGCGTAATTTCTCCCTCTGGTCGCTTTAAGCACACATCATTTTGAGCATTCGTTTATGTTTTCCTCGGTTGGATAATGCCATGTTTTTGTTCAATGCATATTTTCATTCAACAGGCACAAATATTTAAAAATAAATGTTTATAACATTAAAACTATATAGGTATTTTATAAAAACTACTCGCTTGGCAAGGTAACGTCTAAGGCGTCGTTCACACCGGCTACTTCGGCTTCGGGCTTCTATGCCTAACCTTGTCAAACAAATCTAGTTAAAAATAGGTAGTTAGTGTTGCAAGTTAGCTGAAAGCCTGGGTAATTAAACTGGTCGGGTTTCACAAACTTTTAAAAGTGTCGTGCAGATAGCTAACCTTCCTAACTAAAAGTAGGAAAGATGAAATGGAGAAAAAACGAAAACCGATCTAAACATGTGTAGAAGTTATGAATACATCAACGGTATAGATGAGGCCGACACAAGGGTGCACCAAAGCCGACGGGTGGGTGTCACCGGAATTCGAAGCCGCTCGCTTTGTGAACGCATCGGGCTTCGAAATTCGAAGCTCGACGAAGCGAGCCGAGACGACGCCGCGCCGCCGGTGTGACAGTCCCCTATGACCAGACTAGGAAAGGAAATGTTGCGATAAAAACAATTTTTATGTACAGTTTTATAAATTTTCAATACCAATCCAACCTTATTCAAATATGCAAATAATTTAAACGTAGTAGAAATCCATGTCACACATTGGAATGGCATATCAAGCAAATTAAATCAAAGCATGTTATTGAATTGCGATTGGTTTATCCGATGGGTTTATCTTCCTCGCTTTCCATGCAAATCGTCCACGTTTGAATGCATTGTATTTACATGACAGAATTTACTATCTCGCTATTTGCGACGACCACCATAGATAGCTCTATACCTATCCGGCTCAAACGAGCCCAAAATGCCCCAGTTTTAGTTTTCAATTATCCACACTCAATGTTATGGTTATGATTTGTGATTCATACCCGTTCTCATTGACAATTGTCAAGCGTCAAGTGCCTTATCATACAATTGTTGTCTGCGTAAGTTTCTCGAAAACATTTTACCTAAAGCAATTGCCCTACTGCATTTTATCGAAGAAACATTTGATGTTTAAACTTTTTTTGAGCAACAATAGACCGAGAAGCAGTCTATTATTAGACCGAAGAGCAGTATAATTATATCAATAGTTGCATTAACTGTATTACATTTTGGGAATAGTTAAAGTTGATTCTAATTTAAGGAGACAGAAAATAGGTATTATTACATTTTGAGTTGCCTACAATGTTTATTATCAAATTTTTAAACTTTTTAAACTTGAATTAAACACAGATTACTTCAATAATAATAATAAAAATAATAATATATTTATTCAATATTTTTATGAACTACATCATATTTTAAAACTAGATACTAGATATTCTTTAACTTAAGGACCTCGATAATATAAATTAGTGTAGTTTGAATTGCCTACAGGGATTTTATAAAATCGTCCCTATTAACTTTGGTTAAACCTTAATCCTTTAAATAGTTTCATTACCTACCATCAATTTCGATAGTTTTTTGGCTTTGCCGGCGTATCTCAATGCGTGAATATAAATATATATTATTGTGGGCTGGGACACCTGAGCCGTCTGTTTTCCTTTCTTTTTAATAAGCACTAGGTCCGCAGTTTTCCAAATGTCACGCTATGCTTTAAGCAACTGTCGAATAGCTCTATCCATATTGTCGGATTATCCTCCAGTGTTAGTTTCAGCTACTCGTTTGTGATACCATCAGGACCTGCCGCTTTTCCGTCTTTGTAGAATGTAATTGCGTCTGTAAGAATCTGCACGGTTATTTGGTGAATTGTCTCATTTGACCTTCTTCCTTCTGGGAAGAGAGTTTGAGCTGTTTTGAGCTGTTTTTTAGGGGGAGGAGGACAGGTCGGCAGGTTCAGACTGATTAATATTCGATATCCTAGATCGAAGGGATCTTCATCTATTTCTTTGCAGATCTTTAGTGTTGCCTTCCGCTTGCTCTCCTGGATGGCTGTCTTGTATTTAGCTCGCTTGATTCTTAAGTCCTCCAGTAATTGATCGGATTCTGCAGGTGAGTTATTTCCAGCTTTCGTCCTTGCTCTGAAGAACCTTCGTCTAGCTGCGATCACCTCTTTACTTATAGCTGCTATCTCCGTGCTCCCCCAGTAGATTGGGGCCTTCGTGAGACTAACGGGCCTTATGCAGTGAGCTGCTGCCTTCTGGATAAGTGATATTAAGTCTGAGGCTCTTTGATTGGGACAGTTGGGACAGACATTTCGATAGTAGTTAAAGATACTCTTGACTTAAAGACCCAGAAAATAATATTTCTGAATTTATTGTTGTCTACCCTGTGAATATATGGAAATTATTTCAATAGTTACATTAACATTATTCCATTTTGGTAATAGTTAAAGTTGCATCTAACCATCCTCGAAATGCATGGTTTTTCCGCCGGTAAAACCAACGGTTTTGCGGTGCGTTGCAGTTTTTAGCGTTAATATTTAATCAGGAATCCTCGCAGCAACATAAGAACGTGAATAGCTGCAACGTCCTGCCCGTGCTCGTTCACGCAGCAGCGTTTTCATTCGCCTTAAGTAAACGCGCAATGCTTATGAATTTAGCCGTTGATGGAATCCAAATATTTACGTACTGCATCCCTTTCTCGTTGCTGTGCTCTTTTGCAACTACCTGAAGTCACACCACCCCTTCCTACCTCACCCGGCGCTTGTGCGAGCAGGTCTTGTGTAGTAATCCTGCTTGCACAAACCCTAAAGGCTTTGTGTGCAGGTTGTTGCAGACGGCTTTGAAACATTCTGCTGCGCGTGACACGTTAAGGCTTTCCGTACACGTGTTTCGTGCTTTCAAAGGCAATTCTTGGACAAATAGTGGGATGATAAGTCGGGAGATTAAATAACTCAAGATTAGCCGAATTAAAATTTAGAAATTCTTGATTGAAATTTCTATGTTTATTCGTCTATTTGGTACAAACATTAAAACTTGAACTTTGTTTATTTACCGTTTATTTAATATTTGTTTGCTTAAGAATGAATTTTATTCTCTAGAATAGGACGGCAATTGTTTTTTTGAAAAAGTATATATTTCTACATTTTTTCGTACTTTTAAAACGAACATTTTATGCGAACACTACAGTTGAAATTAAAAACTGTATAAAAACATAAAATTTACAAGATTTAATGAAAAAAAAACTGGACGACATATTCAAGAAAATTTTATAAGCTTTCTAAAACCTTTCTAGATTTTCATTTCTGAATAAAATTAAGGACACTAGAGTAAGGACTAAGGACTACACAAATGAGCAAATCAAAAACGGGGTCATATATACACGGCAGCAATTTTTTACTTAAAAATCGACTTATTAATGTGAAAAAATTACAATATGCTTATTCATCATACATGAAATAGTAACAAAAATTAAAACGAGTTAAGATATATTGTATCTGATAAAAAAAACGTGAAAATCATGTATTTATTGACCTAGTAACTGAAGTTCTCCTTAAACATCGACATTTCATGCTGCCACAAGCATATTTTGACGGACCGTTTTCCACTATTTCTACAAATAAAGTCAATCAAACAGAAAATAAACACGCCTGGATAGAAACGAATGAACACAATTATTGTTTGATTTAATTATTTTTAGTTCAATCCAACCAACTTCAGTCATTCAAAACTTTCATTCGATTGATACGTTGTTATTTCAACTTTTACATTACAATAGCTTTAAGCCCAACTTTCCCAACGAAAAATAATATATTCAAATCGAGTTTTTCAAACTTTTATGACAGTGGCTGCTATAATTCAATATTTACAAGTTTGATATAACAGACGAGGCTCGCATAGAGGAATTTATCGAGTGAATGACTGAAGCAGACAGTAAAAAAAACGATTTGACTGAAGGTTGATATCAATCAGCTTTATAGCGGGTCGAAATCCAATTTTTATGCAGACCAATTTGAACTTATTGTTTACTTCTACGAGTATAGGTAGGTGGTAGGTGGTTGTGTAATAAAGTAAAAATAAAGATCTTGTTTGTATGTTTGTTGAAAATCGATGATTAATATAAGCAATGTCAAAGCATTGACAAAATGAGCGGTAATTTATCATCAATCAAACATGTTTGTTTTTGCTTTCATGTCGAGCGTATGCTTGTAAATCAAATAATTGGACGAATTATATTTATTGATGTATTGATCGTTGTTAAATTATTTTTTATACATGGAGGAAAATTTATTTCTATGAAAAAATAACAATTTTACGTTTAAATTTTGCAAAACAATAAAAATTCAGATCATTGTCTTCTCGTACCATGAACAGTCCTTCAATACTGGTTACTCATGATAGTTGAACTTGTGCTGTTAGTAGAGAATGAATCTTTTGATATTCGTAAACAACTTCATGCAATATTCTGCCGCGAAAACTATAAAATGCCATAGCACATCCTGATTCGTAAATGGAAAATGATTTCGTAATACTTTCATTGCCTTAAAATACTTTCTTCGCGAACAACGAAGAATAATAAAATTCAATATCCAATTTCTACCCTCATGGACAGATATCGTCATATATCAATGCCAAATGACATGGAAAATAGAGGACTGTAAACTGTAAACGCCGAAGGTCTTTTATTTTAGCAGGATCCGAACAACACGTTCGTTGACAGTCATGATTGAGCTGCGGGGAGATGTTGATACCATGACTAACTTTATTTACAAAAATGTTACAACCTCGACTGAGGTTCACTCCTCCAACTTCCCATACCATACATCCCAACTTCGTACATCCACTTTTCTGGCCTACTCTCGGTCAATCCGGGTACATCCCTCCTGCCAATCGCTCTCTCTCTCTCTCAAAACCTACAAGGTGTGTCACAGCTTTGCCCAAACATCTGCGATGCACATTTCGCCACTCTTAAGTTTAACCTATCCTATCAGCGGGAGGTTGTTAACGATAAGATGGTACCACCGGAGTGACTAAACAATTCACCATAGGATCGGCTACGCTTTCCAAAACCATCCAAATCGCCAAAAGTGCATGTCGGAAATATCTTTCAATTGCAGTCTTTCTGCAATATCCAAACTGCCTATTGACCTTCATAAAACTAGAAACTAGAAATTAGTTTATCTGTAATATTTAGGTTTTTAGGCAACATCAATCTTTGCTTTGCTTGCTGTCGGACAGAAGGAGAATTGGGAAAAATGGGAGTTTCTCGGTGAGTTGGTGATTTATACCAGGCATATTTAGAATGTATTATGTTTGTATAGGATCAAGGAAAAAAGGGGTAGCAAATGACGATCGGCCATGCGCGTCTTGCAGCCGCACCAACGTCGACAGCTCTATTCTTCGTCATTAATCTTCGTTACGTCCCAACTTTGGTCTTGGACAACGCCATGTTTATTTATACATGGATATGTGGACAATTTCGAAGTAGTATCAGAGGCATTGGATATAAATATATTGCTATATTTTCTTACAATAAAAACACCTGTTTCTTTTTAAATGTTTTAAATGCTGAAGTCTCTAAGAGAAATAATATAAGTAAAATACTTATTTTAAAGTTTCTTAATGGTATTTTTTATTCTATAAATATAGGCAACCAGAATAACATTTTCATCAACTCTTCGCTCTTAACTAAACCCACTAAACCCAATCACACAAATAACTATCGATTCGAAGGCTTGAATATGTCTACAATATGTCCAATCAAGCAGTAAAATCCATGGAATTACACAATTTAATCGCCTACCTTCGAATTAAAGCCACTTAGCGTTGTTCGCATTTAGAAATCTCACTTTTCCCGGCAAAATCTCAGTGAATTCCGAGCGGTTGCGAGAATGACAAGTTTCCAATTCGCAATTAGTGAATTTTATGCGATAATTGCATGATTTTAGACGAGTTAAAACCAATAAATGATAACCACAAATGAATTATATTCATTATTAACTTTAATCTAATTTTCTATATATTCAATTGAGTTTATTGTTATTACAAATAATTATCCAAATTAATTAAATTGGTATAAAGCCAATTTTAATTAATCGATCAATAGAACCGCAAAATGCCAACCGCACAAGGTTTATCCCGATTTTATCTAAATAAAACGTATAAACGAGGAAAATGCTCGTACCAGCGACGAATATTTTGGATCGTAAAAAAGTATTAATATCCCCTTCGTATCTAATGGAAAGGGATTAGTCTGAAACGTTAGAAACGTGGTTAGAAAGGAGAAGTAATATTGATTCTTGACCTAGTTACTCATTTAACAGGTTTTATAAAGCATTGAGAATGGATATTTGAAATTGTACCAACAAAATTACATGGACTGTTATTCTTCTTTGTTCACGCGCCTTGAAGCTGACCGGTCATTCTTCCAGATTTTTTTCTAGGTAACTATGAGCATATTAATTCCCTTTTGGGTAGGTTACTAGCCTTGCCCAGGGTGAAGAAGACTTCTATAACGACAACCACAGATGTCAATGTGGTTGCCGGAGCGAGTAGATGTGTTAATATCACGGCCAGGATTTGAACCTGGATTCCCTGCGTGGTAAACAACGATCTTACCAACTGGGTTACTACTACGCTGTCACGTTTATATTTTTAGCATTTCTTATTTTTATTAATAAACTTGTAACTTGTCGAAACGACCCACAGTAGCCAAACATGTGACAAAATTATTCACGCGCTCCGTTCGCTATGAGCACGCGCTCTTTTCGGAATTTTCGAGAATTACTTTTGCTCAAGATTTTTTATACTAAATATAAAGCTACACAGATGAAATAAACATAATAATGATCTCCAACTCTTCTACTTTCTCATGGTATTAAACTTATTTAATCCCATTTTAATAAAACTCCTTTATACTGCTTTTAAAATGAGCCGTTTTATGAAAATGTGCCAAAATATGCAAAAAGCACTATTCGAATGAATCTTGCAATTTCACCGGTCAGCGCCAACAACAATACATTAAATTATATACCATTTTCAAATATGCAGCAAATAGTACTTTTTACATCTGGTTTATATGCAGAATAAGCCTATCATTGCTCAGAACCTGGCTAATTGTAAGTATTAAAGACTGCAAACATTTATAAAATAAAATAAATCAAGTACAATGGCAACAAATTTAAAAATTGCACACAAATGTTAAAATAAATTGTAAAACACATA
>WSZQ02087438.1:46577-60236 GCA_019419845.2 Weissflogia rhopalogaster
AAATAAAATAAATCAAGTACAATGGCAACAAATTTAAAAATTGCACACAAATGTTAAAATAAATTGTAAAACACATAGTTTATAAAGTATATAATAATGATTAAACTGAAATATAATAACATTGGCTAATAAATGTTTTACCATTGGGTGGAATAAAAACGAAAAACAAATATTTTTTCGTTTCAATTCGATATTATTCGAAATATATATGTCAAAATAAAAGAACAAAAAAAAGTCTATCTGTCTAGGAGAAATTAAGAACGTGAAATTATTAAGAACTGTTGATATTCACCCTTAACATATTTCGTGACCAGATGATCATAGATATTCTCTTTCTACTTTGCCCGTCAAATACAATTAAAAATATACAATCGAATTAGTACTCTTTAAAACCATTTAAAACCCTTTAAAGCACAAACGAAATTTGTAATTATATAACTTAATACAAACGTAGTTTAGATCTTTCTTTTTTGAAGTTTCTGGGGAATTTCTATGAACTTCTAGTTTTATAGTAATACTAATACTTCATTAAAATCATTACAAACGATCTTGTCATACTGTCTGCAAAGATAAAGTGATTCATTATGTATTCCACTTCGTCAAGATGCATTTGCTTAAGTATACGAACATAACGTGCATTCTCATCACTAATGATCAAAGCAACAACACCCACTTAGTTCTTTGCTGATAATGAGAATATGGTTCCCATTCGTGCTGCCTCTTATTAAAATTGCTTGTTCCGTAACTAGCTTATAAGTTGGTTTATTAGTATATTCCCAAACACATTTTATTAGAAATCTTACATAGTAGATTTATCCGAAATTGTCACAATACCATAAATAGCAAATGGAACTAATAATACGGATGCAGGAACGCAGTAATAATAATAGGAACGCAGTAATGCCCCAGCATGCCCACGTGTACGACGTGGGGAATGGTTAGACTGTTTCGGCGGCGCGACGAAACGAATTTGGCGCAGTTTCGACCCGGTCTATTCGCAATGTTCATCACATAAAAGCGTACAAGCATACAGGGCACGCTCACCTACGTGCATTGTTATACAACTTAGCTTCGTGGTTATTGTTATATACGTTTGGCGTTATTGTTCTGCGGGCGTGTATTATGCTCTATTGCGATAGACAGCATGCGGTATGTGATGACGGGTGATAGCGTCCTCACCTCCACAGGATGCACGCGTAGATAGATGATATACATTTAGAGACAGATGTCATATTGCAGACTCTTAGTATTTGGTCTTTAATTCGAAGATATCAGTTTCTCTGTTTCTCCTAGGAGGAAGAGCAGTGTTATGCGGTAGTCGTGGTTTTTGAAAACATTTATTTATTTCCCGTTGATAGCCCGGGACCAGACTTAACTGGATCTTCTGCTAAGCTCACCTCAGACGTGCAAGTTCAAGATACACGAAGTAAAAAAGCACAACGACTTTATTTAAGCGTCACAATGAATACACAAATACAAGAGTAAAATACAAGTAAACACCTCAACTCACCAGAGGAGAAATAAGCCGAACCCCACGCGTTCTACATTTTTATAGTGACGCAACCCCACCCCCTTTTTTCCCTCCTCATTCACACCCTTGGATGGTTGTTGAGAGCGCTTAGCGCGCCCTAGGCTTAAGTGCTGCCCGCTAGGGCTACCAACATATATTTAGTTCAAGTGTAATGGCGCTATAGGCGCTTCCAAATTACAAGTAAATTCAAAAATCAAATATGTGGGCAAACAAAAACACAACTGGTCTGATGAAAGTGAAACTTCTTTATTGACTAGATGGATTCTGTTCCAATTATCGATTTTACTTTAGTTATCAATATTGCATATTGAATTAGTTATGTTTTGTTAGTATATATGTCAAATTAATGAATAGGCAAGGATACTTTTGATAATTTGATTATTTACATTAATGGATTGCTTCTACGAAGTGATTATTCTGACGTCCAGTTGTCTGAAGGCCTTTATGTAGTGAAATTATCGGCCAATCGACTTTCTCGCAGTGACCAATTATTTTTTCGTTGCTGAGAGCTGAAAGAAAGGGGGAGGAACTTTTTGGAAATCCGGGAGAGGTAAAAGATGAAATAACAAGTCATGTACTGAAAGAATATGAAAAAGTATCCGAAACATTTTGATCACAATTGTGACACCGACGCTTCCACCATATTTTGTATTATACACCTTTGGATTGGATAAATTTACTTTTTTTTAGCATATGAATAACTAACCACCATTTCTCAACTATTACATTAATGTCTCCCTGAAAATGTATAGTGTGCTAAAGTGGGCTAGTAATCTGCAGTACTTCCATAGGACCTCCTTCTTCGTAAAACAAATTATGATTCTTATTTTTCGGATTTCTAATTGTACCTCATTGAAAGTATTTCAAGTTATGTTTCTTCTTTATTTTATTTTGTTTCCAGTCACTTTCTCTTTCTGTTAAATCCATCCGATATTCAAATTCGTAACACCTGCATTCTCTAATCCTTCTTCTTCGGAATCACTAATCCCTTATTTCCATTCTTTACATATCTTCGGAGAATTTCTTGTTCGCACCCTGCAGGTAACGTACCACTTCTCAAAAGTTTGTCTAGATCAATGAGGAGTCCGTACCTCTGAACCCAGGAAGGTGGTCTTATATAAACCCAAATCCTTCACTTCCTCGTCAGTCTGGCGTGGTGAGTCTTCTTTGATCAATCTATTTTTCTATAGTGTTAACTCGGGTTCTTGTGTCTTATTTCTGAACTCCGAAAACAGACGCTCTAAATTTAAATTCCGTATATAAAGACATATTCATCGTCAACAAACTTCCAATTTTCTAAAAATTAGTTGGTTGTAATCAGTCACCCGATGATTGACTCTGCCCTATGTACATCAAAGTGAAATGCAAATTGTGAATCGATGCCGTCGCCATCCTCGGCGTCCTCGTCTTCGTCGCAGGATTTATGACTTCACAATCGCGTTTTGCTCTCTTCCTCGGGTCTCCACCACGTCTCGACGCAATAGTTATCTACAACCGCCCCAAATGGAAAACCTCTCCACATTCCTTGTTGACGGAACCACACATGCGATACGAGCTCTACGATACCACAAATAGATCCTCTTCGTCCTACAAACAGTCTGCACTTTTCTTCTTTCCCTTCTTAACTGCCATCGAGCATCGAGATGTAGAAGAGATTCAAAATAAAGATACTCTGATTGTGAGCACTAAGTGTACGAGTATAAACATACATACTTGGCTGAATTACTTCGTCGAAAAGTCGACAAAGTGCTCTTGACTCTCTCAAGTTTCGAAAACACCCTCGCAACCCGCCGATTTTCATAAGAAATCACTTAAACCCTTAAGATCCTAAACCTCACTCCTATACCCCTTCCGAAATATCCTCCATTCCTCCTCCTCCTCTTCCTTCCCAACCACCATCAAACGAAGGAGTGAATCGGGCTAACAAAAGTTTTCCAACAGATTGAACTCATCTGTAGCAACATTATTTGCAAAAAGCGAATGTTTGGCTGGATTGTTGCGTTCGGTTGAAACTTGACTTGTTTCACTTGCTTTCTTTCCATTCTTTCCGCTTGGAAATTGTAAAATAGCGCAATAAACAACGTCTTCGTTGACGAATCGCCACTCAGGAATAAGTTAATTACGTCGCAATTAAAACTTTTGCGCAACTTTCACGTTTTCGCTCAAGTTTGCAACTTTTCAACGACGCGGGAACGCGCAGCGTATGTAAGATGTTTACTGAGCATCGAACAATTCGGTCTAATTAATTACGAATTCCAAGCGGCGAGCATCGAGGCGGGCATCAACAAATAAATTCAGATGTATTAATTTATCAAAAGGCAATTAATGTTCGTTCTTGTGAACGTTGCCGTCGCAGCTGCATCAGCTTGTGAATGTTGCCAATCGGGGAGATGTCTCGTGATCTTTCAATCTTCCTGGATCGGCGAACTTGATGAAGCAGAGAATAATAGTTTTCGGTTCGATGATTGATCGGGTGTCGAGCGGATACCTCAAGGCCATTCAACACCATTGCGTCGGATTGACTTATGTTGGTTCAAGTTTGGCATTTTTGTATCAAGATCAATTTCATCAAAAATATCTTTTGGAGTTATATTTTTGTTTTCATTGCAATTCCCAGTGGATCATGACTGCAACCTGCCAACCAACAGCTGGTACTTCCCTATATATCTCTATATATGTATTATTAAAAAAAAGTTATTCACGGCCCTTTATGCTATTTTTTAAAGAAAAATGACTTGACTGAAAAATTTTTGATGATCCGGTTCCAAGGACCATGCAAAACTTGATAATCCGGTTCGAAGGACCAAGAAAAGTTGCAAATGCAAATTAAACTCGAAGTTCGCATATAGAAACCAATAAAACATGTGTTGTAGACATTTCACAGCAAAGTGAACATCGAAATAAGTCGATAATACTTGAAACTTCTCCAGTACTTCTTCAACCACCGTTTTTCAAGAACCCTCAACACGGCCATTAAAATGTATTTACCCAAATCAATTTGCAATTAAATTAAAATTACAATTAGATTAAATAATAAACGATGGAAATGTAATTTTTAATTAATTATTTAAACACAAGGCTGGGCTGGAATAAGGGAAGCTTAATCGATTTTCTGCCGTGATTTTCTCACAGTCATTGTTACAAACATATTTCAAGGATGCTACCACATAGCATAACGACGATAATCATAATTTTCTAAATTTAGACAAGTTCGCAAGGCTTATTAAATGCATACGCAACCAACCCTCTCGCTCCGAATGCTCTCAAACGAGAGAAGATGTCCCTGAGTACAACTTTGATGTGGCATTAAGTAATCACGATTCCAAAATGTTATTTACCATCAAATAAATTCATTCATCTAGTAATTTTCGCGTTTTCAGAGTGTTTATAAATGAATATCGGGGTATTAAACCGTCATAGAATTTATTACATTAAACTTACAGTCGTAATTAATACATGTAATTAAAGAGCAGCTCAAACAATTTTATGTGCAAGCGTTGCTTTTTCGGGACTGCAGAACGTAGGAAGCTTTTTGAAGAAAAGAAAAAGATTTGCAGTTGAAAATGAAGTTTTCATAAAACATCTTTCAAAATGACGTAAAAGACGGACTTATCAGGAACGACAAGGGATAATTTTAATATTATATTATAGTAGAAGATCTGAGGAACAGTTTGTCACTTATTTCATCTGGATAGCTTAATTTTTACTATATTTAAAATCTATTTTAAATTGCACCTCCACATGAACAAATCGAGTGTGTGTTACAAAAACATTTTTGGTGGATTTGAATCGTTCCAAACTGAGCACCTATACCTTACTGTTACCGTTACTGTTACTGTTACGCAAAGAAGCGATTAACCCTCCAAAAGGAAGTTCTCATCAATAGAAAATTAAAATTAATTTTAAAATTGTTTTAAGGCAGTAAAAATGTCTCTTATTAATCTTTTATAAAAAAGTTCTACTCAAAAAATTTAAAAATTGCATCCAACTAATCAAAACACGAATTGATTTCCTGAAAAAACCTCAACTACTCGTATTTAACTAGTCAGGCAACATTCATCGATGAGAGATTAAATGAAGATGAAGAGTTGCTCGGTGTTGAGTAACACTAACAACATTTGCCCTCCTGCCCGCATCAACTAGCATCCAGCATCCAAACACACAAACCACCCGTGGAGTTTATAATACTCCTGCTATGGTGGGTACATGCAGTCGGGTAGCGTATTAAAAAATTAGATTCTAGTCGCACGGTGCGCTCCGGTGTACGCGTGCACGACCTACTTTAAACGAAGAGTATGAACCCCTTGCGGTATCTCCGACCGCGAACCGCCCAAACCACCCCTCTACACCACCACACAAACACCAACATCCTCGACATCGCCGCCACCAGCAGGATCAGCAGCAGTAGTACCGTTGTACCCGCCCCATCGCATCTCTCAACTCGACGGCAGCGGTGAGTAAGTTGGCAACCTGTTCGTTCGATCGATGCTTGGAGAGCATCCCAAAATTGAAATACGTAGATATACGCTCTATACACAAAAGAAAATGAGAAACCAACAGCTATAGACAATTTTTGTCTTATACATATTTTATATATTTTTTATTTCATTTATTCCCTGTTCTATATATTGATCATCCCTTTCCTATCGTTGTTATTGATGTTGTTTTATATTAGCTTTCATATATAGAAAAATGTTATGGTTTCGTATTTCATATTTTTGTAATTTATAGATTGAGATACTCATAGGTTAGGTTAGGTCATAGGTTATATATTTTAATCGTTTATAGAAAATATTGATACAGTAATTTATGAATTACTGTATCAAGTATAAATATATATGAGGTATATGCCTCAATGCATCTTTACTTTCGAAAGAATAGAATTTTTTAAGCTGTTTATATATGTTTATATAGAATTTGGCACTTTAATGTGAATTTGAATTACATATTTGAGAGCAACTACTATCATACTGACTTATTTGAACAATCGGAATCCTAGGTCGCCGGTTCGAACCCGGTCGGGGCCTTCTAATTTTCTCTTTCCGTGTTAAATTTCAATTTCAATTAATTAAATTCTTTGTAAAAAATCATTAATTGTGCTAAACGATTACATGTTCTTCTTTGATATGTCAATGCTTGCTAGTTTGGGGTCTTTCATACCTCATTGCACCTTAAATTTCATCCAAAATAGAAATTTCCCTTTTTCATCATCATTGTTTTACTTTATAAAGTTACATGTATTACATACCTCACTGCACCTTAACTATCCTAAAAACTTAGTTATTCTTTTAAATAATTGTCATTTCTTTTAATTTACAAAAAAAACATCAACATTTCACTTTGATGTCGTGAAGCCACGTGTGAAAATCAGCCGTCCATTTCGACAGTTGAGCGCCAACATTCATTAAATCGACCCAATTAGTCTAAAACGTCAACTTGTCCTGTCCAATGACGTCGATCTGACATCTGCGGTGGGGGTGTACGAGTATGTTTGTCGATTGTCGCAAGCGAAGTGCGTAACAACTGTACGACTTCTCAAACACTGTCGTTCCACACCGCGATATCAGTAAATCGTCCCCACCGGCCCCGGCCGAATAAATAGGACGAGCATGTCAGGTAGGTCGATGAACCACATTCCGGCGCCTCCACCCGAAGCATATTTATACGCGACTCGTGAAATTAGAGCAGAGCGTTCGACGAAATACCACGCGACGGCGGCGGCGACGCAACGACGGAATTTTCCACGTGCTGCGCATTGGAAAACCAAAAAGCTAAAAAAGCAGGACACGGCAAAGGTGCACAAAAAACGTTGAGCAAGTGCAAGAGTGGGCACTTCGAATGACGTCAACGAAGATATACGCTGGGATCGATCAGCGCTAGGTAGGTAGGTATGTGGGTGAAAAGGTAAAACTACGCAGCAACTTTGTTAGAAAACATATTCTAATGTTAAGATTAAACTACAACTTTGACAACTTTAAAGTTTGAAGCAGCTCATTGAAAAACTTTCGTCCGACTTCGGTTTGTTTTCGATATTGTGGGTAATGTGGGTTCTGGGAAATGTGAATCGATTTACGATGTTGTTGTTGGATGAGCGTTAAGTTTTTTTTAAATATTGATTTATGGAGAGTGCGATTATAGGATTTGGTGTAATAATCGTTAAATTAATTAGTGATATCGATTTTAATGAGGTTTACGATTGAGTTTAGAATGTATGTGGGATAATAAACTATTAAAATGACCTAGAAAATGTTTTATTCTTGTAATTTTCATACTTTCTTTAATTTGAAATATTTGTCATTTTTTCATCTCTTCGTGTGTATTGGCAATTTCGTTTGAAAATTTGAGAGAAAGGGGGGATGACCCCACTTGAGAGACCTGCCCTTCATTGCTTACATAGAACATTTTTTTAATAAGAAAAAAATTATGATATTCCTCGTAAATATTACGAACTTATTAAATTGTTCAAAGCTTCTTCGCCTCTGGATTCTCTGATTTAAAAAAATCGCAAAAATCAATCAGACCTCACTGGTCTCTCAAGTCTCACTGGTGTTTATTACTCTGAGCTAGACTTTATTAACAAATTTTGACTTTTTATAAAGAGAGTGACCCTCCCAGCAGGACTCCTTCCTTATTTTTACCTAGGACAATTCAGGATTTACAGAACAAAAAATCATTTCGTAAATACTCCGAATTTACTTATTTTTCTTAGGTTCGCCAGCACTGGATTCCCTGGATTAAAGCATTTAGGCAAGAAATGTTTACAAATTTCAAAATAGCTTCAATTTTTAATTTTAATCAAACAAAGGTGCCCTTGTATTTAAAACACATCAAAACAGCACCAAAATACATCAATCCCAATGTAATCGCAGGTTTATACCTTTGAAGACGTATCATGTTAAACAATATTCCATCATCTAAATGTAAACATAGTTCGCCAGCCCAGCTCTAAAACAATATTTGATAAGATCACATCCGCGAGAGGCGCACTTGTAATGACACTCTGTAGACCTCAACACGTTCAACACAACCCGCAACGCCTTGCATCGAGATAAAGCTCGACTAACAGTGCCCCAGGTGCAGCTTTGATTGTGGCCGTGATTATACACGCAACCTATCGAACAAACAACGTAGGTAAGCCGGCAAACGTTCAGTTAAAACCCCAAACATGACTCATCTGACACAATATGGGTTGCCTATATTCCCAACGAAACGCCTATTTCTAACTAGAAAAAACGGTTTCCTCACAATTTTGGTTTGGGGTGGATTAATGTTATAAAGCGCCCTGTATATTTCAATGTAGGATGTGGGACAGTGTTTAATGGTTGCGATTATCGTTCAAGCAGACCGGACACGGCCACCAAAAGCCATCGAAGTACACATAACCCTTACACATACATTCTAACTAGTTTCCTTTCCCTCATGATTTATACAAATCCACTGGTTCATTTCATTGCATTTGTTACCAGCGAGTATTATTCTAAATCTCGAATGTTTTTTTCTAGGTCTTTTAGGATATTTAGAGCATTTTAGACCTATATAAATGTTAGGAAAATCAATAATAGTAATTAATTTAACTCTGAACTAGTCCTAATCATAATAGAGAGTTTAGTGTGATAAACACGAGTAGGATTCGTGCCGCGTTGCAAACACTCTACGCAATATACATGAGTAATACTTGTACGTATGAGTACTTTTTTTTTTCTTTTTGGTTCCCCACCCCTGGATTCATTGTTTCAGTGAATCCAAGAAAAGTACTTAATCAGATACACGAATCTCACTCGTATGCATTACTCCGAACTCGCGTTAATTCATATATTTTGATTTTTTAGTAAAAGGGGCCCCCGTCTTAAAAATACCTTTATCATAAGTCCTTTTATCAAAAAATAAGTTTTGAATAACTTACAATTAGAATATTCAGAACAAGAACATGAGAGATAAATATTATTATATTTTTTCCTAGGTTCGCCACCACAGGATTTACTGCTTTAGAACATTCAGAAAAAGTAACCAAGAGATGCACGAGTCATTTACATAATTTGATTTTTTACACAAGGGGGGTGACCCCCCCTTGAGGGTCCTCTCCTTTTTTACATAGAATTAATTTTGGCAATTGAGAATGTACAGAAAAAGAATCTTTAGACTCCTTGTAAATATTACAAAAAATCCATTTTTTCGTAGGTTCGCCACCACTGAATTCACTGGTTTAGACCTTCCAGGAAAAGCAATCAAACATATGCACGTACTATTTGATTGGCGTGTAAAAGCATTGTTGCTGAGAAGCTTTCTGATGTTTAACGTACTTTGAATTAATTACACTATTTATCTACTTTATACAAAGTGATTACATGATTCAAAACATGTATTTTCTATTAAAAAGTATAGTGCTTGAAGTAAATTAATTTTTAGACAAATAGTTTAAAAAATAAAATATATATTCTGTAAGTTTGAAATAATTTTATGAGTATGTTTTTACTCATAACAGTGGAAATAAGAAAATTATAATGCTTTCTAGAATTGTGGTGATTTTACTCGTAAATTGCATGGGTTTTCTCCCTTGGCACTCGGTGATTAAACTTGGAAAGGAAAGGCTTTCGGTTTGGCCAACTGGAACAGAGAGAATAGGCTGAGTTCGTACTAGAGCGAAAATGAGGTCGATGCGATTTATGCTGGAAAATTAGCGGTGTAACATTAGTTTCGTACTTTTCTCATTTATTTTTATCATATTCCGTGGTGCAGTTGGCAGCAATATTCTGAAGGTATACAATAGTAGTTTATACAAAATTTTACAATTACTTATCGCGTTTCCTTAAAAAGATGAAATGAAAGTTGAGTATTTCGAGGAAATGGAAATGTTTATTTGTATTTTCCTAAAGCTGATGTACTTCTATGCAGGAGTTTAGATAAGTCTGTTTAAATGAATATCTGCAGTGCGGTAGAAGTAGGAGAGTGTGTTTGAAGTGATATCTTTTTGAAGGTGTTCTGGACCGGAAAATAGTACGCGGTACGGTCTTGTTTTACCGCGGTTGGATACGGTCGCCACTGTACAGAGTACAGAGCGTGTTACTATACCCGAAGAAAACAGCCCCGGGCTACCCGTCCGCTAAGTGATCGTAAGACTGGGAAGAGTGAGGAGAATTGACTTTACGCCTCGAATTCTGGCTAACAACTGCTCTTTATTCGTACAAAATGTTCGCTGGGTGCTTCCAGCCTTTTACACATACATATTAGACTACCAATAAAAATGACTCAATTCGTCAGGTGTATCATAAGGCCCTTGGGGCAGCCACACAATTCCAGCGATCACGCCATCCGCTGAAATAATATCAATTTCCTGCCACACTTCTCAACGCAACACTTCTACAAAGCAGAGCAAATTCAACGTGTTCCCCACAGGGGTTTACTCTCCAGCTTTGTCATGTAACGTTAACGGAAGAAATGGCGCCCGACTGTGCAGTTAATTTTCATTATAGAATATATGTTCAAACAAAAAAAGAAAATCTTCGTCTATTTTTTGAAAGCCTGTCTATTTTTAGCCTATTTTTAGTGGTTCATGTGTGGTACAACAGTTTGAAAAAATTAATGTATATATTTTAATCGTTATCAACCCTGAGGTTCCCCCCCCCCAATCTTCACAAATTATTTGTTGTGTTGAAAGTTTTTGTTGAATGTTGCGTGTTGTACGTTGAATAATGTTGAATGTAATTTAGTGTAGTGTGTGGTGGTTGAATTACTAATTACAATTATCCGGTGGATTGCCCACCTCGGGGAATCGAACCTCGTTCACCTGCGTGGAAAGCCGAAGCCCTAAAGCTAAGTTGCTCCAGGTGAATTTATGTTGAAGCAAGAAAGAGTGTTGGAATCATGCACATGTCCTAACGAGCCCCAGGAAAACTAAGCAAGTTTATATGCCTAGACTACTAAGATAGTAACCACATTTACCAGGTCAAAAATAATATTCTTAAACAGAGAGACAAAGAGAGGAGCAAATAGTACAAATCAAATTTCACATCATGGTGTGCTTACCAAGAATAAACCAAACAGACCAGTTTTTTTCCCATCCGATCCTATTCCGTCCGAGTTGAATCTGAAAGTGTAAGTGCACCTTTGCCTTTTCATGCCCGGTTTTCACCGTTTCAGCAATGGCAAGAAGGTGAAACGCTTCGAAATCGGTTGGGATAATCAATATGCGAGCTGGGCACGCCACAAACACTCACCGCTTTGCCCATTTTTCATGCCAGCCATACATATTATACATACATTCATACCAATACATACACATGGACATATACCTTCAATCGTGCATACGGCACACAAATCCGATTTGCGATGAATAAAGGCGAACGTAAACAAATTGACCTATTTTATTCGCCATTGATTGCAATCTTATAGGATATAACTGCGACGTGGATATCGTATTCGCAACGAGCAATAAATACAATTATTATGCGTTAGGAAATCAGGTTTCATGTTGCTTCTTTTTTTTGTTTGATTTTACCGAGCATCGACTGCTATGGTCATTAGCTCTATTCAATTATTTTTCAATGTAATTAGTCATATTAGATGCTAACACTATTGATAAGAAGAAGAATTCACTTTACTATGCATTCCCGCCGAGAATCGAACCCGGGAACTCATGGCCAGTGGTCATCGACCATACCATTGCGCCACTTGGCTGGACGCTTCTTTTATTGTTCTTTAATTGATAAAAAATTATGGGGTAATTCAGTAATGAAGACGTCGGAATGCTTTTTTTTCTAATTTCGGGAGAAAATATTTTTGATGTTATATTTCTGCAAGTTGAATTTCTGCGGTGTATAGCTTGGAACCTAACAGGCCGATTTAAACTGTTCTTTTATTCAAATGTGTATATTGATTCAACTTGATAGAAAATCATATTAATTACTGATATATCTAATAATGAAAATAATGATTAAACAATGACAACGTATTTAGTTTTAAAATTTGACCTCGAAATTTTGAACAATAAGAATTGATACGCCACTGGTTTCTACCTCAACCTCAACATGTGCATCAAATATGCGAGGCACACTTAAGGCGGTGGTATTTGCGTTGCTTTGCTTTACATTTTCATGCCATCCGGGAAATTCTCCAAGCGCAGGCGGTCGGTTACCATATGTTTGCTGAAAAAGTAAACAGGTAGCTGTACTATGTATGCATGCCATACATTGTTGGTGGTTGTATGGACGAAAAAGACTTCTGCTGCCTGCATGCAATTGGCAGTTGCCAGCAAGGACGCAAATATCAGGGAAAATATATCTGCTCACAGCGATGTCAGGCTGCTGAAAATATTAGTAAGCTGCATTACATTATTTTCGTACATGTTTGTTTGGTCTGTTGTTGAGGTCGTTTTATAAAAACGTGTATGCTTTTTACTATACTCTATAATTTTTGAGGATTTGTTAGATGTTTTTAGTGATCAATATTTTGACATTACATTATTTTTTCGTTCTGAAAAACAAGTGTATTTGACAAAATACAAACTAAAGTTTGATAAAACTAAAGTTATTAAAAAGTTATTGATTCGAGTCGTATTTACGACGTTATAACTCATTAAGTGGAGTTGTGTTACTTTATTTACCCAAATTTAAACGTGTTTTTCTCGTAATATTTAACAATCTTGCGTACACGATTGAGAAAATTCTACTGAACCGATTTTGCTGAATAATATCTCATTTTATAGAGAATTAAATTCTCTAGAATATGACATTTATTGTTTTTAGAGGAAACATATATTTACATATTATTTCCGTATTTTTAGATTGAATTTGTATGCGAAAAATGCATTTTAAGTTTAAACCTCTGTAACGAAGTATAATATTGTGTTTGGTACGTAGACCTGGCCATCGAGCACACTGCTCCTTCAGCCTGGATTGTTGACAGTTTTTATTATTATTTTTGTATTACATGTTATGACAATATGAATTGTAATGCGACGTTTTGTTATTGATGTTGTTGTGGCTTATCAGTTTGTTTTTCATGAGGTGTGAGGGTTGAGTTGTTTTTGATAGAAGTTCTTTGTTTTGTGTTTGGTGCGCTAATTTTGCGATTGGTGATATATCCCGATGAGTAGATTTTTTGTAGATGTGAAATTTTTCTTAGGTGTGAAT
>WSZQ02087471.1:0-14865 GCA_019419845.2 Weissflogia rhopalogaster
TCAAACTGGAATAAACCAACCTTAACCCGTCTCCAGGCAATCCCTACTCAACTTCTTTTCTATAATCCTCGCAATGACCAAAGATTGTATACTTTTCTGATAGATGGATGATAGATGGGTTAAGCATGTGTCGGTATGGTGTGTTAGACGAGGGAAAAGTCAGTGGAGAGAGAATAGAAGAATGGTATACGAGGCTGTAGGTATGTCCCAAGAACAGGTGAAGAAATATTTGGAGGACGGGGAAATGGTGGAATAGTGTCACTGCTTTTAAAATGATGATGCTAAAGTTATTCCACATTTTGAAGGTATTGTGCAATTTAAGTATCAAACTATAAATACAGGAGGCGAAATGCAATCTATCATAACGTTCATGTCTGCATTAATATTGTGTGTATAGCTTTAATAAACCTAAACAAAATATTTACAAAATTTCGTTGATGTCAGGAAGTCATATTCCTGTCATTTATATACTCAGGCCTGCATGTGATCACTTGTCTTTGGTGGTATCCCGGGTTGTATGAACTTTCCATTATTTTATTTTCCTATTCCTGGTTCACCACCTCTCTTCTCTCTATTCTCTCTCTATTTCCTGTATGGACTATCTTCATCGCATACAAGTTCTACTGCCCTTTGCGATGAACCTACCTTCACATACGAAGGCATGTCAAGGGTACCCGATAATTCCGGGTTACTCTGTTTTCCGCCTTGTCAGTTTCGGGTTAAACCGGGCTTTTACTTTCAAGGCTTTAACTCGGATTTTCGTAAAAGTTTCGGGTTCTATACCAGAATCAGCTGATCTTGAAAGTATCGGGTTCCGATACCAGCATTGACTCGGTTGCGTCCCACTTCTAGATGGTGTTAAAAATTCTGTTTCTTAAACCGGAATCGACCGAAAAACGTCCCTCTGCCAGAAATGTTGATACATCCATTTGTTAACATGAAGACATTTCATAGGTTTGACGAAAAATTAGAGAATTTGCGAACAAGAAACATGGAAATAGCACTAATTATAAAAAGAAAACTCATTTAACATAATCTGCAGAAATATATTTTAGTCGGAAGAGTCACATATGATTCAGGAGAATTAGGCAGATAACTTAACGAAATTTCAACATGATCAGGCCACCAGAATGTACCAAAAATGAGAAATAAAAATTAACAATGACCAAAGAGGAATCTTCCGGATGAAGAAATGTTACGAAACTTAATATATCAATCAGGCAGAGCACTATGAATAAATTCTGAAAATTTCAACTTTCTAGCTCAATTGGAAATATTTATGCGGCAAATTTGATGAGTCGGGACCACTGCGCGCTGAGCCAAAGACTAACAGACTATTTTCGTTGGTCTGCTGGCTCTAGACTTTTCGTCATCTGCTGCGAGGGAATCACGAAGTCAAACACATTCACCCAAGTCTCGAACGGAACTCTCTTTATTTGCGCGAGCACGGTGCTTTTATTCAAGAATGGCGCAGCCCTTGTCTCTCAACGGCTTCCTGAAGGGCCACCGTTAGCAACCTCAGAAGGTTCGCGCCCTCAGTATCGGCTGTTACTGACGAGCAACACCTGCATCCGCCTCTCTACGGTTTCTAACCGATTTCAACGGTTTTGTTGTTTGTTCCTTGCAAACGTACCTCATCGTATCCAACGGTTCTCGACAACCATAATATACTGCGAAGTTGATCATTTCAATGTCATTATTTCTTTTAGAAATCATATCTGTTTCTTTTTTAGAGCCTCCCAGTCTTGCCACCTCCAAACCTCCATGTCCACCAATAACCATGACCCAATTCCGCCCCTAAATTTTTCCCTATTTCAGCTTTATTTTCGACCAGGATCAGGTATATAAAAACATCTGCAATTCTTCAATTCCATCTTAACACTTCTTTCATGTTCCTTCCCACTAGTCTTTTACAATTAAAATAATCTACTTACAATTGTTTTTGTCCCACTAACTTCCAATTTCCTCTTATTCATCCTCTACTCTATCTAATGTCGCTTTCTCTACTTCCTGAGATATATAACATTTTTTAGTAGTATAATCAAATGTGTTCATCAAAGAAATAAATCCCTTTGAAAAAAAAAACCATAATTGTCTCTCCCTCTCCATCCACTTTTTTTTTCATAAATTTCGAAATATATCCCATTTGTACTCCTTTATTTCTGTCTTCAAAAACTTTCTTTACCAGCCACTCAAACGCTGCAAATTTTCAAGCTTCACGTCAATTTCGATTTATATTCCATCAC
Organism: Weissflogia rhopalogaster; assembly: GCA_019419845.2. Lineage (NCBI taxonomy): Eukaryota > Metazoa > Arthropoda > Insecta > Coleoptera > Staphylinidae > Weissflogia > Weissflogia rhopalogaster. Next base: position 2,247 of record WSZQ02087471.1, read on the forward strand.
AATCGACAAATAAAAGAACACCACTTCGTTTTTTTTTTTCGTGCTCTGTGTGTTTGCCACCTTCAATGGTGGTATTTTATACGACTTGCCATCGGGTTCACTTCGCAGTCGCACGAAGTAAATCCGATATCATTATTATTCATCGATGCGACGCAAACTTTTCGCGGCACGCGTAAAATCTAAACGTCGATAAAATAAGGCGAATCTTGAGTGGCAGAAGGAGATAAAAAAATAATAAACCGCCGCAATCCATGGCGTACAATCGATCAGTTCGAAAGACGACGAAACAATTCTTGTTTATATATACAATTCCACGAAAGAAAGGAATAAGAAAACGGCCAAAACGAGAGGAAAAAACAAAGAAAATCATATAAAATGAAGGCGGAAAACTTCGCTTCGTGGATTCGTAGAGCAATCAGGTGCATAAATGGCAGTATTATACGAAAATTATACAGATTTTACGCGTTTTTCTACGAATTTTTATCGTGTTCGTGTTTTCAACTGCTGCCAACTGGCGGCATTTGTGGTTCTGTTATCTTGTGTACAGCCAAATTGTTTTCCAATATTTGTTGGATTCGTCATGATATTTATTTATGAATGCATTGTTTATACAATCTAGTTTACGCGTGGTTAGACAACACAAGTTTTTACTAACTATATCGAGTTTGTCGACTTTTCTGTTGGTTAAACAACACACGTTTTTACTAACTATATCGAGTTTGTCGACTTTTTTGTTTGCAAAAATGTTATCTTGCACCAATGAGGCTATGCTAAAGATGATATCATCATAAAGAGGATATTCAGGAGTTGATTGCTACTAAATTTGTAACATAGTCTCAGGAATTAGAGCATTTTAGACCTGTTTACATAGATTCTTCCAAGAATTAATGTAAAAGTCAATATTATTTATCAAAAAAGTTATCTTGCCCCAATTTGGCTGGGCCAAAGATGTATCACCAGAAAGAAGATGTTCTCTGAAGTATATTGATACTAAATTTATTATATATTCTCAAGAACTAACTATTTAAGGCCAATTTTCATAGATTTTTCCAACATAAAAAATCTATATAAATAAAATCAATATAATATTGCAATAAAGTTATCTTGCACCAATAAAGCTGGGTTAACAATGTTATCGTCCGAAAGAGGAAGTTTTCAGGAGTAGATTGATACTAAATTTATTCAATAGTCTCTGAAATTGGCTGTTTTAGGACCATTTTCATTGACTTTTTCCAAGAATTAATATGAAAGTCAATAACTTATTGCAAAAAAAGTTATCTTACATTAAAAACATTGAGCTAAAGTTGATATCATCAAAAAGAGGATGTTCTCTGGAGTATATTGATACTAAATTTGTTATATAGTCTCAGGTATTAATCATTTAAGGCCCATTTTCATACTTATTTCCAAGATTTAAAATAATATGAATATAATATTGCAAAAAAGTAATTTTGCTAGTAATTAAGTAATTAAGCAGGATTAACGATGTTATAGTCAGAAAGAGGATATTTTTAGGAGTAGATTGATACTAAATTTATTCAATAGTCTCTGGAATTGGCCCGTTTAGGACCATTTTCATTGACTTTTTTAAGAATTAGTGTAAAAGTCAATACTTTATTGTAAGAAAATTGTCTTACTCTAAAGACGCTGAGCTAAAGATGATATTATCAAAAAGAGGATGTTCTCTGGAGTAGATTGATGCTAAATTTATTACATTGTCTCAGGAATTGGCCCTTCTAGGACCATTTTTGATCAAGTTTTAATTTCACATTTCAGTTCTACTATTTCGACGCTTCGTGGTACAGTTTGGGAAAAGTCGTCTTACTATTAATACCAGAGTAATCCACTAAATTACTCTAAAGAGTATATAGAATTCAGAATTAACTTGTTTCATCTGGATTAAATCAACTATAGACAATTTAATTCCTGACTAGATGCATGTAATACCTGTATCATGTTTGGTGTCATTTGGGAAATCGTCGATTATAGGCGAACAAATAAACCGCAGCAAATTAAGTAATGTCCACTTACCACTCCAAACTTCCCTGTTGTACCATGTCAGATTGTCCGCCTGCGTGTCATAATATCCCAGGACGATATAGTTCCCGTTAACCACCTGCTCGATTTGCGTCAGTGCGATACGGTCACCTTGGGAACTGAATGCAACGAAACCCTGAACAAACACCAATTGTAATTACGTATCATCTAATCAAATATCTGTTTAGTATTACAAGCAAATATAGTTTACAAACAAGTAAATATCCCTTAATAACCTTTTAATTGACAATTAAAAAACGTTTCTCTCGAATGATTCAATTTCCAGCGGATTTTCCGGATGGGTCTTGCGTTTTTAGTGGAAAACTAGGCAACTTCTTGAACGCAACGTAGACTCTAAGTTTTATAAAGTAAAATTAAGTTTTATAAAGTAAATTACATTAATGCTAAATATTATGAATAGATATGAAATAAACTTATAAATATTCCTGTATAATCTATTTTCAACATATAATTAAAGAAAACAAAGTCTATTTCGTTTTCTTATATAATTTAATAATGTACATCTCAGTCGACTTTGGTATAAACTATAAACAAATCCATTTCAATAAATTTCCGAATAGAAACTGCAAAACAAAACTAAACCAAGAAATCCGTGATTTATCGAATACTATAAAAAGACAAGATAAATGTAGCATTGTGATAATAATGGAAAAGGCATAAAAATATAAATAATAACGGCAGTTGGGCGCTTTATGCGGATGCAATTGCGGCAGATAAATACGAAAGCCAAAAACGTTAGTTATATCGGGTGAAATATATATTGTAAGAACGTGATGTATATCCGCCGTTCGAAAAGGTCTCGCGGACCGCTCAAAAATGGAATTTATGGTCGTTGTAATTCGTTTTTCTTATTCACGTCGAAAGCTAGTAGAAGTAGTAGTGGTGATAGAAAGATATGAGCAGTGAAGTTATATCGTCATGTTTTAAAAGTTGCAACAATGTTAACAAATGATAGATAGTCTATGAATATATAGAGGCTACTTACAGATACTCCTAAAAATTGTGTAGAATTAATCGCCGAGTAAATATCATCAGCGATCTGCTTATTGTTGTAGTTGAAGTCTTTGAGGCTTTTGCCATATTTGTGCAGGCGATCCATCGTTTTGTTAAAGGCTGTAAAGAATACGTGTTATTATAGGCAATTTAAGTTACAATTATGCAATAGTGGATGCCTAAGAAGGTTTTTTTTATATATTTTAGATATTTTTGCTTTTTTTGGTTCTATGCTTAAAGTTATCAAATTTTAAAAATGTAACCTAAGAAGAGGTGGGTTAGATGAGGATAAGCGCTTTGGATTAATTTATTAGGTTAATATTAGTAGTAGGTTGGTTTAGTTTGTTAGGTTAAAAACGGGAATTTCAAGGTGTTTATAAATGAATATCGGGGTTTTATAGCCCTGTAGAATTTGTTTCATGTAACGTAGAATTATGATTAATACATGACATGAAAGAGTAACTCAAACAGTTTTATCTACAAGCTTAATTTCTTTCAGACTTTGAAAACTGCGGAAGATAGAAAGCTTTTTCTTTACAAATCGCAATTTGTTCCTACTACCGTTATATAACATATTCGCAGAGATAAGTTCGAAGAGGGCAAAGTGCGAGACCACCAAAGGTTAGTCAAGAAAGTGTAGAGTAAGAGTGAGAGAGTCCCTCATACGTACACTGACGAAATTCGTTTGAAAAGCCAGACCTGAATCCACAAATCCTATGCCGAAAGTTTGGAAATTATATGGAAGCGCATACATCAACGTCCGCGTCGTATTTAGTTATTACTCATTAAAATACTTATAAATCGCAAATGGTGCTCATATTGACCATATTGATTGAGTTGTTCTTTCATTTTATGCAATAATCATTATTCTAACTTTCATGTAACAAATTCTACAAAGCTTTAAAACCCCGATATTCATTTATAAACACCTTGATTCCTTACTATTCCGATTGTTTTACGAGGATACTACGCCCTCATACCGGCGCCGCCACCATATGTGCTTATGTATACATGCACATGCAGCCGCCAACATCGATGTGCCTTCGACATAGTACTCGCAAAACCGCCTCCACGCTCCCACGGCCCAGACTCGCGCCCACCGAACTGAACGCAATCCACCGCTGCAAATCGGTGTAAATCTTGGTGCTTACCAGCTTGGGTACTTGCACTTGCACTTAGCAAACATGTCCGGTCGAGTGCAAATCCGATTTGCATAGTTGTCATTCCGCGTGACATATTTATTCGCATCGGAGTGTTTGATCTACAAATAAATTACACTCGACTTTTGTATTTTCGGCTGTTTTTTCGAATGTTTCGAATTTCCTTTGTTCGATTTTAATTGCCAAATACGAGTTTGAAACCATTTGTTTGAAGGGGTGAGTCTGAGAATGTATGTGAGTGTGTGCAAGTGTAAGTGTGATTTTTTTAATTCCTTGCGTTTATGATTATATGCGGATTATTGGGGGGGGGGCGGCGTGGCGTGGCGGTTGTATGGTGATTGGCAATTTAGACGTACTCGCATTGATTGGAAGTAAATGGTGCACAAAACGACGGCGTGGGACCGGCAGTTGGGTGGTGGCGGTCGAGGAAAGGGTGAAGAAATAGCGCAACAAGATTGAAGTGCAATTATTGCCGCACTGCACGGCTCGGATAACGGCCGCTGGCCGGAGTTTACCGATGTACTTACAGGGGGTTTATCGGTGTTCAAGTATTTTAAGCGGCGCTGCAAAGTTTTATCTGTAATTTGGTTGAAAGGGCGCCATTGATACGGTCGGTTACTCCACGGAATCGACGCAAACGTGTTCGTTTTAGTTTGAATTATGCTTTGAAAGTTTTGTGTGAGGCAGCTATAAATGTCCTTTATTTATTAAACTATTTTAGACTATTTCCGAAGATTTTAGACGATAATATGGAAAAGTTGCATTTTGAGAGTTGCAAGTGACAGTCAATTAGAGTTAAGGAATGAGTGTGGGTGATAGATGGTAATACAATGAAGGGAGCGAGTGATTCAAGAAAGTCCGGTTTTTTCGTTATCCATTTCTGAATCAGTTCTAAATGTTGAGTTGAAATGGGCATGATGTGAAGTTCTTGATGTTATGTAGAGGATTATTATGGTGATGAATTTTGGAAATACATCTCAGGGTGGCCCTTTCACCTACTTCCAGATGCTTTTTTGCTATGTTTGAGGCAAACATCATGCAGATACATGCATGATCGAGCAGTTGTCTACAAATCGATTTTTATAGATAACTGGATGTTTGTGCACTGATGCCTTCGGATTTATAGGTAAGGGAACGAAAGTATTTGGAGCAACAAGTGACTTGTTTTTTAATTCCTATAGCATGTTTTGTGAATTTCAATTTTGAGTCAATTTTAACACCAATATATTTCGTCGAAGATGATGTATATGTGTCTTTGCCATTCAATGAGACTTTATTATTGTTCCAAACTTTATTTTTATCAAATAAGTTTACTATTATTAAGGATTAATATATATTTGAAAGCAAGTATTACCTAGCTCCTCCGCGGGCTACGCAAAATTTAAAAAAGTAAAAACGTACAAAAACTGCTTAAGTTGCTTTTTCATTTCGTGTGTTAATCCCTATTCTAACAATAAGTTTCAATTAATACATTCTTCAAAGTTTTAAAACCCATATATTCAATTATAAAGCTCATGAATTTACCTTGGGTTTAAAAAATGAAATATTGCAACAAGAAAGTTATTCAGTCGTGCGGAAATCACGCGTAAATAGTCGATTTATGATTTTCACGATTTTCGTGTCAAATTGAGCGGCAATTCTTCCGTGTATTTTCTAAACGATTGCTGGTTGGTTGTAAAAGTAATGGTAAGGAAGTTACCTAGTGCAACCGACCACACGGCGTCGTACGCCAGCGGCGCCTCCTGATAGCCCTCCGGAAAACGCTGGTTGTCGATGTCGTAGCCCTCGTCGCGCAGCACGACGTTGAGGCGCTCCCGGAAGTCCTCAGACGTCATCCCGGAGATGGTGCGCTCGTTGAGGTTCTGGTTCCACATGAGCGCCTCGGTGGTGATGTGACCCTCGGCGGCGGCGCGCATCTGCGCCACTGTGCATTCGATGCCCTCCTTCTCCAGGTTTACCTCGAACCAATTGTCCTCGTACCAACCTGCGGACAAACATTACCAAAACCACGTGAACATACGAAAACACGATTTAACCAAACTCAAATGGCTGAATAAATTGTGTGTAATTTCCTTCGAAACTAGAAAAGACATTGTAACGGAGATACTTGGAGAGTATCAAATCTCGTGCGATTTTTAAAAATTGCTATGATATATTTCCCACTTAATATCCAAAACAGGAATAAATATACCGTACTAAAGGTCTGAGGTATAAATCTCGCGTTTTTTTTAATTGGTATGGTATCTTTCCCACTTAATACCCAAAAAGGAGTAAATATACCATTCTAAAGGACTGATGTTTAAATCTCGTGTGCTTTTTAAAAATTGTCATGATATATTTCCCACTTAATATCCAAAAAAGGAATAAATATACCGTTCTAAAGGTCTGAGGTTCAAATCTCGTGTGATTTTTAAAAATTCATATGATATATTGCCCACTTAATATCAAAAACAAGTAGTAAATATACCATACTAAAGGTCTGAGGTTTAAATCTCGTGTGATATTTAAAAAAAATGTTATAAAATATATCCCTCTTAGTATTCTTAATGGGAGTAAAAATACCATACTAAAGGTCTGAGGTTCTAATCTGGTGTCATTTTTAAAACTTGTTATGATATAACATACAAAACAGGAGTATATATACCATACTAAAGGTCTGAGGTTCAAATCTCGTGTGATTTTTAAAAATTGTTATGATGTATTTATATTTATGAATAATTTATAAACCATTCAATTAATAACACGCAACTAAATAAAAATAAAGTAAACATACTTAAATACAACTGAATTAAAAGTCCAGATATATCAATTATCTTATTGTTCGCGTAATTTCAAGAGAAAATGGTACCGAAGTGTATAACTCATTACACTTGTAATAATTATGATAATTTGGTTTGTTGTTCAAGTTGACACACATTATGAGCGGTAGCGGTGGTCTGGAATGCGAACGATTCAATTCCAACTCGAACATGTTTTAATTAATTAACGCAGCCATAATAACCCCGAACTTTGCGCGAGCCATTCAGTTCGGTTCTCGAGTGCGCTTCTTTATGATGGCAAATGAAGGTTGGCGGTAATGTGCTCGTGAAACTTGAGCTGATGGCAGGCGGTGGCGTTGGTGATGGCGGCGGCAAGTGTGAAGTGCGGCGAAGTTGATGCGCGCTCCGCTGAATAATGTGGAAAGTTTCAATTTTCCATTTAATTTTCTAATAATAATAACGATAAAAGCATCGTGCGGTACGAACACTAACAAAAAGAACGGTACGGTAGCGATGAAAAGTAGATGATGATGCGAGCAGATATTAAATTTCTTCATTTACATTTTACAACTAAAATTATTGAACTTTTAAAAGAACCATGATTTCCTTTTCTTACGGTTACCGAACCATCTATTCAGCAACTAAGTTTATGGAGATGTTGAATCGATGGATTTGTTTTTTGAAAGTGGTTAGTTCAATGAATTCACTTTTGCCTTATAGTCCATTTGGAGTGTGGGTTATTATGGTGTACCACAATACATGTAATGAAATATATACAAATGAATGAGATTGACAACGAGGAGATCCAGGCGGAGACGGCAGCTGGCGTCGGTGTAGTCGGTGGAGACGGCCGGTGAGGGACACGGTGAAGACTCTCGGTACGGCTGACTCTCTGGTGGCGGCAGCTGGTATCGGGTTCGCTGTTGGTGGATGGTAATGACTGAATGTGCGAAGACTCGGTAAAGAACTGAACTGAACTGGTTGATGGTGTCGAATTGTGAACTATATATACCATTTCTTTGTTCGTCACAGCAGAACACTTGGTCGCGATCTCGCTGCGATATTTAGTCCGACGGATGTTGATTGTGCAGATTACGGATTGTTGATGAGGTTGGTGCTTGAGATTTGTTGATATTAATTGTGATTTGATGACGTTTATTCTTCTTGTTTGTGCGGCAATGGATTGCCACCACATGATCATACCAAATCCCGAAAAGTTTCGAGTAGACACGGCGATATCCAGTTCAGAAGCGAGAGGGGCCCGCCTGGGCTGCATAACTGGCAGTGCATCGGTTTACCACGCAGTCGGACGGGGTTCGAGTCTCGAGAAAGTTAAAAGCTTTTTTATGACTCTCGATCTTGCAGAAATTCTGACAATTGCTTGATTTCGAAAATACGGTTGTACTTCAATTATTTTTCTTTTGCACCCATCTTTGAATACCTAAGGTACTTTTTACTATAACGCGAGAATGCCACTCGCACACAAAACTCAGGTAGGTTCGTATGATAGTGATTTTCATCCCCATTGTAAAGAGTAGGGATACTTAAGTTTCTTTTTGGTGTTTTTAGTTTAATAAAATCAGTCTTGTTCTAAACTTGATAGACACTGTGTTGAGAACGGTGTCAAAGGTTATGTGTACGATTATGTCATAGATTTTATAAGTAATGTGGCTGCACTTATGCGAGGCGCCACGTTTTTTCCTAAGTAAAACACTTATGTGGCTGGAGATTGTCCAGGTTTGGGATTTTTCCAATGAGCATTTCCATTTACGCGATCGACGAGTGACAATTACCAGCCCGAAGGCTAATGTAGTATTAGACTTTGTAGTGATAAGTTGTGTAGACGTCTGCCTGGCGCCAGTGATATGCGCTCCAGCGACACGATGTTGGTCGCTGTGTGGGTAGGCGAAATAGGAAGATTTCTGTGCGATCCTGTGAAAGGGACGCTGGAGGTAGGGCGAGGGCGGCGTGCCACTATTGGTGGTAGGCGCTCGAAAAGGGATGGATTACCTTCTCCCGCTCAAAGTCGTGGGCGGAGGCGAGATCAAGATGAACTTTCGTTTTAAAGATTCTGTTTAATAAAAGTTAGTCACATTTGTAGTCCCAAACAAACTGGCATTTTCTTCACTATCTTTTTACGTTTGCAGCGGATGGGTAGTCCACGGATCTTGACTAAAATAAAAGATCCGCGTTAATTCGCGGGTTGATGTTGCTGTTTGCAACACACTGTTTGGGCAGAGTTTCGATACTCGATTTAACTCCCACGTTAAGGTTGCCCGATCTAGTGTTGCGTTTCTAAGTTGAAAGACTTAGAAATAATTCATACATAGCATCCGGACTCCGATCCTACAAGATATACAAAAAACTCTTGTAATTAAAGACTCTTAGTTAACACACGTCTTTCATTTCTTTTAAGTACCGTCAGCGTCTTCAAAAGCTTCTGAAAAGAAAGAGGACTAGAAAGTCAAAAGTGAAACAAAAACGACTGCGCTTTTCTCGCCACAACGAAAGCGGAAAAATCGTTTATCAGTTCCCGTCGACTTCGTGGGGGCGATAATGCCCTAGTGGGGGTATACAAAAGAAGGTGCCACCAGCCGCTACCGTTTCCCAAAAAAACCCCAACGTCGTCGAGGACGTGTTAATTGACACCTCTTTTCATTAGTACGTCCACGTGTTCGACATCTCTTAGCGAACTTTGCGTTTTTTCATGTCGCAGTAAGCGCGTTGACTTGACGGACTTTGACTCAATTAGCATTTGATTATTCTGACAGGGCACAAAAGTTTTCGCACCTTTTTTAAGTATACGAAACTGGAAACTTTTGCAGTTAGGAGGATGTTTTAAAAACGATTATGGGTTAACTTTTTGGAATAAATTTATTTTTATTTAATAATGTGAGTGTCTGTGACTGAAATTATTTCAAAATGGAAAAATGATAAAGTGCGATAAATTTGTGAAATACTCTGTATGGCAAAGTATGACAGAATGGATGATTACTTTGTGTGAACGCGCGTAAGCGGCTTGTCTTAAAATTATTACTCCGAGATTTGGAAGGTCGCTGGGCCCTATCTAAAGGACTTTGGCAAGTTCACCAGTGGAATAAAGACGTAAAAAGCATGAAAAACTGGGTTCGAGGCACGTCGACAGGAGAGGTTAAAAACGTACTTACTCGGTGCAATGCTGGATAAAAACTAACCTTAGTTACAAAGTTTTGGCACAAGAAGCGCCAATATGACATGCTGCGCATGCGCGACTTAAGCGTGCGTCGGCACCACCAACCTCAATATCACTTCGTACCAAAATCCCTAAAAGCGCCGGTGGCGTGAACACTTTGGATTAAGCAGATTTGTCTTAAAGTTTTAAAAGTGGAATAGTTTGATTTCTTTTAAAATTCTTATGTTATCGCTCAATAAAATGAAACCATGAAAAAACGTCGAGAAATGCAGTTTTCTACGAACACCCGGTATATAAAAGTAACTCAATTCCAATAAAGTGACATCCAAAAGCATTTGCCATTTGATGTGACTTCATTAATAGACTTTTTGGGTCACTTCCTTTCTTTTGCCTCTACACTCGCCCAGCTTTTTTTACAGACTAAAACCCACGCATAGAAAATAAAACGAATGTAACCCCTAAGAAAAAGAACGAAAATTAAATAAAAGACCCTCGCAAAAGGCAATAGTTGGAAATGACGTGTCTAAAAGAATTAAATTGTGTGGAAAATTGCGCCCGCCGCGCCGCGTACCCACTTACCACTCTATACGAGTTGAAACTACTAGTTTAACCACAAAAATAACCTCTAAAGCTCGCGCTAAATTTAACCTGAGAAACGTTACAGTTTCATTTTTTTCCTTTTGTTTGATGAGGTACTTACCGATAAAATACCAGACGTATGAGCGTCCGTAGAGGTTCTGTTTGTACATTTCGCAGAGCACACGACGCGCTGCGACCACGTAGAAGAGGCCGACAATCACGCGAGCATCCTGCCGTCGCAGATTGCGCACAGCGTCTGTGGGATCCGTCATGAAGCTCTGACGAGTGACGATCTCTATTTGGGCTTCCGTGCAGCGAGCCTCCAGGTCTTCGACGGTTGAGATGAAGACTTCTTCGGCCTGCTGAAGGATGGCCACGCGGGACCATCCGAAGCGTTGCATCAGCTTGATGCGTGTGGGGTTGTGTACGGTGGCGGAGGGGTGGGTGCGAAAGAGGGTTGGGAATCGGTTGCGGTCGGAGAGGGCTGGTGAACTGGCTCCATAACATAACTGGAACAAGAAGAAGAACGTTATTAATATGAGTAAAAGTATGAAGGTATTCAATTAGATCGAGGAGATGATGAAGAGAAGAAAATGAATAAGAAGACGATCAAAATGATAAACAAGAAGATGACTAGGAAGATGAACAAGAACTTCTTAATATATATCCTGGGATGTCGTCTTCTTCCTATGTTAATAGTGAATTCCCAGAGCATTTTTGGTCGAGAATTAATTATACACAGAAGATTTAAGATTATCTTCTTTCTTTTTTATTAATTCTGGGTGGTCAACGCCACTTGCATTGTAACCAACTTTGATCTATTATGCATGTACCAATAACGGAGATAACCTTTGAAAAAGTTAGAATCTCTTTGACCGACTTCCCTTTGAATTCAGCAAGATTTACAATTAGCTGCTTGCTGCCTAGCAATGAAAGTCTTTCAGGTGCTAGGGCTGCACAAGTGCAGAGTAGGTGTTCGGTCGTTTCCACCTCCGATTTACATGTTCTGCAGCTTGTGATGTCGCCTTTGCCAATATTTGCCAATATAACAAGTAACCTTAAATCGCTTTTTTCAGCTTTATAATTTCTTGGGCTCTGGTGATACATCGAGCAGCATTTTGACCTGCCTAGGACCCTCTTCGTTCCTCCAGATGATCTCGTGTCTGGTACGATACCAATTCTTGATCCATAATTCCGGGTTACTCGGTTTTGCACCTTGTCAGTTTCGGGTTAAACGGGGTTTTTACTTTCAAAGGTGTAACTCGGATTTTCGCAAAAGTTTCGGTTTCTATTCCAGAATCAGCCGATCTTGAAAGTATCGTGTTCCGATACTAGCATCGATGCGGTTGCGTCCCTATACTAAATGATGCTAAAAGTTCTGTTTTTTAAATTGGAATCGACGCGAGTGTGCCCAACTATTGTTTGGTTCTGTTTTCAAACCCGAAATCGACGCAAGTGTGCCCCACTATTAGATGATGCTAAATGTTCTGTTTCCTAAACCGGGAGTGCGCCCCACTATTGCTTGGCTCTGTTTCTCAAACCCGCAATCGACGCGAGTGCGCCCTACCATTGCATGGTTCTGACGGTTTTGTTTTCAAAACCGAAACCGACGTGAGTGCGCGAGAGCTTGTTGATATTTGACACTAAAACAACAATGTCTATTTGAAGTACTACCGAACGAAGCGTTGCGCGTACGCTGCAGATGATGTGCAGGTCCGCGAGCACAAGTTCTTGCAATGAGCAACGACAATAACTAAATCGAGCCCGTGACCCTGGCAGCAAGACAGCGGAGTGCAGGGATGGAAAAGGGTACGAAGTGAATGCAAAGTTTTGTCTTTTCATTTTGAACTTCTCCTGCAATTCAAGGTAACGGTGTTCTATGGGGAGTATAGCACATT
>WSZQ02087493.1:4764-14858 GCA_019419845.2 Weissflogia rhopalogaster
CTACAATCTATTTTGCATATTTCTGTTATTTTGAAAGAGTTTAACTACTAAACTAAATATGTTATAAACCTAGGAAGAACATCATTGGCAAGATAATTTCATTAGCTATCTGAAGACATCTTACTTCTTTCAAAATAATAATTAGTTTTCAGGTTTTGATTATTTGAAAGGGACAAAATAAAAAAGGCAGGCATACATATTTTCATAATTTAAAAAATATTTATTCCATCTTGAAGTTACTTAAACCTTTCAAATCTATAAAAAACTGAGAAGCTTTACAGTTCTTGCGACAATTAACAAATAATTTCTTGGCTTAAAACACTTTATTTTGGTTGATCAAGAATTGCATACAATTTCGTACAAAACTCATTAAATTTTACAAATTACTATGCCGTTAAATCACGAAGAACTGCGTAATTTACGCAACTTTAAATTTTAAATATTTTCTTCCCCTTATTACGAAATTATTGCAATTAAAGTCAACTTAACCTGAAGAACGCACGATAAAATATGCATCGAAAAAAATTCCGTTACATTTCGAGGTCATCTCTTGAACGACCAAGCTTAAGTCACGTTGCATTCCAGTGCGTCCTGAGCGCTCGAATTTCGAACGGTTTTGCACCTTTCCTACTGCTGCTGCTACTACTGCATCAAAGCAGGTAGGCAGGCTTGGCTGGAATCGAATAATCGCACATTGGCAAGAAAGCACAGTTAGTTATACGGAGCGAAATTATTCGCGTTTACAAATGCAACTTTCTCGATATTGCGCTAATCTTCTACCGAAGTTGGAAATGTAGCAGTTGCAAACCTGCAGCCACCTGTTACTAAGTCATGCCCAACTTGCGCATATCTAGTTGTGGACTAACTTGTCGAGTGTGTGACGATTAATATGAAAATGTGTGCGTGGGATTTGCTGGCGGGCATTTCCTGCAGTGATGGCAAAATTTTCTAATTTGCTGGGCTCGGCATGTTCTCCTGCTGCAGCGGTAGCAGCAGCCATCCACCAGGAATAGGGTCGGTCGAGCAGCAGGATTTCGGACATTTCAATCTAGGAATATAACTCGTGACAGCCATATATTCGCGTTAGGCGTGATTTACAATCGTTGGAAAGTCGAAAGGTCTTCACTATATTTTGCAGGCGTGCAGCGGCAGGATTGCGAAATTTTCGCAAACGTATTTTCAAACCACCCGAAAGGGTGTTTCGTTTAAATTTAGTTATTTCTGAGAAATTTAACTTTTATTATATTCTAATTGTAAGAGTAATTTTTACTTATTGTCATGGCAATGTTTTGACCAACCCAAATATCACTTGTGTACACCATCCAAATGTCACTAGTATATACAACCCAAAATACATCAAGGGAATTTAAAACTCTAATATCTCGTAAACTATTAAGGGGAAATTAATGAAATTTTGGATAATTGTTGACATTTTTAGCAAAGTTATTCCTGTTTAAAGTGATTTTTTCATTGAAGTTTTTTGAAAGTTTTCTGCAAATATGAATTCTTCCTAGGTCGTAATTATGCTTGATATGCAACCCAAATAGCACCACCAAAATGCATTAACGAAGTGTAAATGTCAAATATCTCTTAAAATATTAAACAAAAATTAATGGAATACTCTCTAATTATGAAGGATATTAGTTAGATCCGCACAAAGAATTCCACAATTGTATAGATTTTTAGCAAAGTTATGCTTGGTTAAAGTACTTTTTTTCTAAAAAAATAATTTAAATTGCAAATATCTCATAGACAATTGAACAAACATTAATGAGATTCTGCATAATAATAAATTTAATTTGTTTGGTAGGGCCTGTCACTACCAAAATATTCAGTTTTAAATGAATGTTTATCGGTTGATAGGATGCCACCCAAATTATACCAGTAGATGTATCCCAAATCATACCTCTAAATGCAACCCAAATAACACTGATGTAACTTAAAACTCAAATATCCCCTAACCCATTAAACAAAAATATTTAAAAAGATCTCCATAAAGATTTACCATTGGAATAGATTTTTAACAAAGTTATAACAGCTTAAATATGTTGATCTCGATATTTCCAACGCTTTTGACCTGTTTTAAAACGGGTTTCCCCTAATTTATTCTCTCTTTGCAGTTTGAATTATCGACTGAGAGTAAACCACGCTAGCCGGCTGTGTTCAAATGCATTAATCCCACACTGCCATCGCTCGCCGCTTTGATTTGAAGGTAAGTGCGCATCAACAAAGCAGTTTTTGATTATTTTAACTCCTTTAATCTTCGCGGTGGGGACTAATGCGTGCAAACTTTTTTTTCCCCCGGCGCAAATGGAAATCGTTTTTTCCTCGACCTGGTTCCCTTTTTCTCTATTCATTTCGACTGCGATTTTCATGATTTTCGCGGCTTGCCTTGCTTTTCACTTGACAATCAAACAGGAAAAAGCTGCATGAAAAAAATGTCGAGCGACAAGAAGGTGCTCTGGAGAGAAAAAAAGGACGTTGTTGCGTTTTTCGAACTTTGTGACGCTCTTAAGACCGTATTTAGTTTAAGTGTGCGTGCACTGGAGGTTTTTGCGTTTCGCCACCACTCGAAACTTTTCGGTATTAGCGAGCGTTTGTCGTAGGAATCCATCTTTATCTACTGCTGAACAAGAACGTGTTTTTTTTTATTGGAGTTTATTCGGCGATTTTATGTAGAACGCACGTGAATTGAAAAAAATTCAACCCCTCAACTTTCCGATGACTTCAGACGTTCGCTTTTTTGTTGGTTGTCTTTTAAATTACTTAGATTGATCGATTTTGTTTTCTATTTTTGCGATTTTTTGCCTTCAGGCCTGCTAAGTTTTTATTAGAAACGTTAACATATAAAAATATGTCTATAATAGAAGTAACCTAAATAACAAAACTGTAGACAACCCAAAACACACTAAGCAAACCAAAAACACTGTAGGCAGCCCAATAACAACGCCAAAACCCAAAAAATACCTTCGCAACTTTAATTTCAAAAAGAAAATTTAGCTTATTTTTATCAATTTTTAACAAAGTATTGTGAATTATAGATCTAAATTTAAAACTTTTTGCAAATTTCCAAAACACTGGTCGTTTTTGACTTTCGCGACCACTCGAAACTGTTCGGTACTAGCATGCATTTATCACACGAATTCATCTTTATCTGCTGCTGAACGAGGACGTCTTTCTTTTTTTTTATTGGAGTTTATTCGGCGATTTTATGTAGAACGTACGGAAATTGAAAAAAAAAATCAACCCGTCAACTTTTCGATGACTTTTCAGACGTTCGCTTTTTTGTTGGTCTTCTAAATTACTCAGATTGATCGATTTTGTTTTCTCCTTTCTATTTTTTGAAATTCATCCATCAGGCCTGCTAATTTATTATTAGAAACGTTAACATATAAAAAGATGACTACAATGTAAGCAACCCAAGTAACAAAAGTGTAGACATCCCAAAAAACACTAGGCAAGCAAATATCAACGCCAGAAAATGCAAATAATACATTCGCAACTTTAATTTCAAATATTTCCTAAACTTTTCAACCCAAATTAATGAAATTTTTATCACACATTTAAAAAACTATTTAACAGATCCCCAGAAAACTTTGTTTACTTTCATCGGTTTTTAACAGTTATTGTTGATCAAAATTATAGATCAAAATTTAAAATTTGTAAATTTTAAAATTATAAAATTTAAAAATCCATACAACTAATTACACATGAGCACATAATTCCAAAAACAAACTTTGTACATTTTACACGTGTTTGTTTATAGGTTAAACTCCGCTAATATGTTGTTGTCATATGCAAACTCAATGTTCGTGTTTACCGCCTACACGAACCCACTCCCTTCCACCGAACTATGATCAAACTCTTCGACGCGTCAAAAGTTCGATAATAAACTCTCCCACCTCCTTCATTTCACCGAGGAGGAGCGAAACAAAAACCGCATAAACGCGCACACATGCTGGGGGAAAATTAAACTTTTTAATGCGCAAATTAACGCCGCGTATCAAAAAGCACTCAGCAAACTTGGCTGTGCCAAAAAGTTTGCCATTTGCGCCGCCACAAGCAAAACAGCAATAAAATTAACAACATTCGGGGATGATCGACATAAAAAGATGATGATGATGACGAACGTCATGTATCTGAAAGAATTTTTTTTTTCGATTTTTATTAGATTAAAGGAAACTTAAATTTTAATTCAGGATAACTTCGTTAAAAATGGATAGATTTTGATGATATTTACTGAGGGCCTCTTCAATATTATTTTCAACAATTTTAGTGAGTTTTGTGATTTTATCTTTAATATTTTTCGAGATTTTTGAAAAAGAAGAAATTTGTGTTTTCTGTGTTGCATATAATATTAGTTCATTATATGGGGTGCATATAATCTGCGAAGAAAACATATAATCTACAGGTAAAGCTTAGAAAGTTTCTAATTTTATTTTTCATTAAATTAAAGACAAAAAACTTTGAACGTCCAAAACTTTGTTTAAAATTGATCAAATTGATCAAAAATATTTCTTGGCGCTCTCCTAAATATTACTATAAACAATTGTATCAAATTTTGTGATTCTACCTCCAATATTTGTCGAGATTTTTAATAAAAGAGAAGTTTAGTGCTTTTTGGGTTGCATTTGGCGTTTTATTTGGGTTGCATTCAGTGAAATATTGATATTTTAGAAATTACTACACATTCACATTTTTCTTAACATTGAATAAGGAACCCAAATGCCTGAAAAAAACGAATTTCTAAAAAACATTTGAATATTTTATAAACATTTTAATAACACCCACCAAAAGGGTTTTAAAGATTAGTCATTATTCCTCTTCCCTTGTCTAAATTCGGAAAAAAATCCACGACAGCAGAAAATATCAAGGTATATTCCTGCGGGTAGGAAGATTGTTTAGGATTAGGAAGTGGAAATGTTTGTGTTTTGCACTTCCGTGCCAGCAGGAGGAACGCATGTGGCTTCTTTCTGGTTGCTGTGTGCACACGTTGTCGTTAAACTGGGCGTTTTCAGGCGATAAAGAGCCGGAAAATTTCCGCCGGGAACACAGTATCATTCCTTCTGTCGCTTCACCCCGCCCTTCCTTTCTCGCCTGCTTACCACCACCCCGACGCCGTCTGCATCCTGCTGCATTCTCGCTCTCTCGGTGTAACGACATTCACGTTGCGGAAATGAGCATGATACCTCGAGGTGAATTTAAATTAATAAAAGTTTTTTTTCTTTGTGCTCAGCTACACGAAAAATATATACGGCGCATTTAAATTGAGGACGAGCGAGATTCGCCGTATTTACGCGTATTTTATTTCCGCTCGCTTTTGTTGTAGCTTTTTTTTGCTTTGCGAGTTGGTGCGTAATTGGAAGATCATGCATGTTTTAAGCAAACATAATTTACCACCGACATTCGCATAAAATACGCATCGTTTTCTTTATACCAGGATTTTTCTTGTTTGGGAGTTTGTTTTTGAGTAATTTATATCTCTGCGTGTATAAGGGATAATATTATTTTGTTAAATTGCGAGGATATATTATATTTAATTGAAAATTATAAAACTATAATTGATTTTTTGTAAATTAAGAACAAGAAACATTGAAAAGAGGTTCAACAAACGAGATTCTTTGAATTATTTTGTTTAAACTGATGTAACATCGATAATTTTTAATATTTCTTGAAAATTTGTACATAAATAGAAAGGCATTAAGTCATCCTTTAAAATGTTACAATTTTACAATAATAAGATTTTCGGTTCTATTTCATAATTAGAGTCAAAGTCACTAACATTATGCATTTGAACAATGTTTAGTCATATTTTTTTAGAAAATGTCTGTAACTCTCTTAATTTTCGACGTATTTAAATGATCAACTGAACAACTCTATTTTCCATCATTTTCAAGATTTTCATACAAGCTCTTCAAATATACATAGACAAAAAGACCATCTTTAACATATCCGAATTCCAGATATATGACTTAACTCGTTATATTTCAAAATTGAAGGTAAAACCAGACGATATTACAAATATTGCTCAACTGACTTGAAAAAAGGTTACTAAAACCGATTATAATTTCCATACTTTTTGAAATTTTCAAATGATTTCATCAAAATACTTTAATAGAAAAGGTCCATTTTCCACAAGGACAATATAAAATTCCTATGCAATTTTCTTTCATTTCAAAATTAAGGTCAAAGTCATAAAACTTCTTGAAAAACATCTTTTACGTTTTTTTAATGACGTCCTTGACGTTTTTAACCTTCAAACATATTTGAAACCTTCACACCCGTATTTTCTTCGCCTCAATGAAGCGCTCGACACATGTGTTTTTACAACCCCTGATGGCGTTCGGGTTGACTTGTGACTCGGGGTAATTATTAATCTTTAATGGTACATTAACTACGCACAAGCAGTGAGACAACACTCTGCGCCAGCGTTGATGGAGGGCGGATGCGGCTGCTGCTACTGCTAGAACGGAGGCTAGAGGTTGGAAGAAGCAAGCAAGCACACACGACGGTTGCCGTCTGCTGGGAATCCAGGCAAAACACGGCCAAGGTGCCCCAGGGAAGAATGTAAAGATGTATGTACAGGAGATGAAATAAGCTGTAAGCCGAGAAGGTGGGAAGATCTGGGCGATTGCATAGGGCGATGCCGGACGAAAAGGGGGAACAACTACTCCCAGCGTGTTCACAACTTCACAGCGCGCTGCGTTTGTGCGCAAGTACCGGGGATATATACTGGAATACGGGGAGAGCAGGATATGCGGTGCATTTTCACAGTTGTTTGCACGTGGTGGTCCCATGTCCCACTGCTTGTTTCTTTGTTTCCGGTTCGATGTGAAGCTTGTGAATTTGTATAGTCGAGTTTACTGAATTCACTAGTGTTTTTAGTGTGTCGTGTTTGGTTTTCTATTCAAGTTTTAAATATTTAGAATTTCGGTTTTGTAATTCTCTCTCGTACATTCAGTAAATTCTCGTAAACAAATTTGGATGAAGATGAAACGACTCTATATGTGTGTATGTGCCTTTTTTATTATTTTTATTGCGGGAATTGTGAAATGATTCATAACTGTTGCCACATGCCTTTCAATACTTTGAGGCTTTAAATTGTAAACTTTTAGGTTAGATATCGTACCGTAATTGTGGCAAAGGAGAGATGTACTAAAATATTTCAAGTATTTGCCCAAATAAATCAAAAATTATTAATATCGATCAAATTATAGCAATTTTACTGGTTTATTTGTTCAGGTTTACTGACTAATATTAAATTTTATGGACTTTTGTTCTCAAAAGTTAGTTTTTGGGGTTTAGACTTAAATTTGTTACTTACAAATATAATATTTAATAAAAAAAAGGACTAAAAAGGACTACTATATTTTAACGTCCTTTAAGAAAAATCATCAAATTCATCCGATATATAGCTATTTTCGTAAAAGTTGATTTGTACATACTTTTATTTTTGTTCCAGAGAAATCCTTGGCTTTGAGGTAAAATATGACATATTTTGAGGTTAAATGCACTCTTCTCTCTTAGGTATTTTTAAATATAATAAATAATCTCCGAGTAAGTAAAACGATTGTCAAATAATATTTCAAACTCAACATTCTACAACCATTGTTGTAAAACATTTATCTTACTACAATTATACTAGTTTCTGTAATGATTTCATAACTTTGAGGTAAGAAATGTTATACTTTCAAATTTCATATGGTACGGTAATAATGCCATAGGAATGATGTACTAATATACTTCACGTATCTTCAAAAAAATACAAAAATTATTAAATTTGACTGACATTAATTTTACTGATTTGTTGGTACCAGTTTATTGACAAAAGTTACATTTTATAGATTTATTGTCAAATTTTAGTTTTTAGGTGTGGATCACAAATTTGTTGAACCTAAGGGCAATCAAATTTCAACGTCCTTTAAGAAAAATCATCAAATTTGTTCGAATTCTAGCTGTTTTTATAAAATAATTTCTGCATATTATTGGTGTTTTCAAGAATTCCTTAACTTTGACTTAAAATATCGCATCTTTTGAGGTTAGATATGTTTTTTCCTCTAGGCTATATTAAAATATGATAAATAATCTTTTAATAATTGTAAAGCTTGTCCGAGAATATTTTAAAATGTACGTTTTACAACTGTTTTTGTTAAACATTTGATTAAAACCAATGGGCTAAAGTCCATTAAATTTCAGTCGCTTATTTCAAATTTCCGTTGGTTTCATAATAACGTACATTTGAAATATGAAATTGTAGCTTATCGTTTAATAAATTTTGAAAAAATATTGAAGTAATCTTTGAAAGTGATCACGTTATAACCGTTTTTATAAAAATTTAAAACGAATTAGCATTTACAGAAGTTTAATCTTTGACGTAAAATATCGTTCATTTTTAGATTACGTACATTTTTCAATCTCTTTGACATATTAAAATATGGTAAATAGTCTATCAATATATGTAAAGCATGTCGAGTAATGTTAGAAATTCTATATTTTACAGCCGTTTTTATAAGAAATTTGATTTTTTAGTTGTTTTTCACGTTACTTCAACTTTGACCTCTAATATTTCTATATTTTCAATAATATTGTTCATCTTATATAACTAAGCTCTCCTTTAATTTACCAAAGTTTCAAGAAATGACTGAAAAGCACCTCTATAAACAAAGCAAATGTTTTTAAACATATTTTAACTACTAAAAAACATGTAGGTTAAGATCATTCCAAAGAAATAAAGTACGATCCCAGACGATAATATAACAAGATAAGATGTTAATCACTCCATAAAATATCCTAACAACCCCGAAAGTAAGCAAAGCAATAAACATCTAATATTTAACGATACCAAAAACATGGCACAGGTGTAAAAAAAAAGGTTGTACGGCTTTACAGATAATTCAAAAACAATGTAGCGATAATTTCGAGTCGGACATAAAATATTTAAAGTCCACGAGGACATTTTATCGACGGCTGTTTGCAAGCATCATTCCCAATGTTTGCGTAGGTTTATGTGTTTATATTAAATCTTGGTTTACCGTGTATTTTACGAACGTTTTGGGTCAACAAAACAGGAAGACCTCGAAGGGATGCACCGCACGAAACACCCCAATTTACCCACCAAAAAACGTTGGTATATTTGACTACATCACGGTCCTCTGTTTTTTTTTCGTCAATCAAAAGACTATAAAATAAAATATCATTCCGAATGATTTATTTATGATTTCGTGTCCTGTGTTGTATTTTACAAGCTGGAAATTTAAAATTTTTATTTTGTTTTATACAATGTTGGAATTATTCGCTTACTTTTATGTTTATTCAATTTTTAATCGAAACGTTAAGTTTTTTAGTGACTGCAATCATGAATCTTAATTATTTTCAACAACACCCTGTCATAGAAGGTTATATCGGTACATATAGATGAGTTTCAATAGCATCGACACACACTGGTAGAAGGCGAATATATGAGTGTGCCCGGTTTGTGAGGGAGTGGGACGCCCGAGGTCCCGGGTTCGGGTTACAGCACGCTCGCTTAATGTGCGCAATGTGTCGGTATGTGATGTGGGTAAATATGTGCGGGCGGCGTAATCCCGGTCTCGTTTCACCGGAAATTGTGAGAGTTATTACGTGAGGAAGGTTTGGGAATAGCGGCGCGGCCTGTGGGGGTGGAGCAGAAAACGGAGCAGGATGATGATGCACAGCAGCCGGCGGCGCGTTTCTCTACCCCCGCCTGTCTGTGCATGTATACACATCTGTGTGTTTAAATCTATGTAGTTATGGCTGTGTGTACGTTTGTGTGCAGGGCCTCAGACCTCTGTCTTCTGACAGCCCCCTCAAGACTTTCGGCTCCGTATCAGTAGACTTTTGTCTTATCGTCTGCTAGTCTTATTTTGCACGCTTACTTAGGCCGCTCGCGATGCGCTTCGCTGTGCTGATTGGATCAAAATGCGAAGGGGTGAAAGGAACACGAGAAAGGGTTTAAGCGGGCGAGATTGGTTCACTCGAGTACTGTTAATGACAAGTTTTCTTATTTGGGTCTCGTTTACTTTGGGGGTTTTTCCAACGAGATATTAGTGGTTTCGTTTGAAGGGATCAAATCA
>WSZQ02087537.1:0-14852 GCA_019419845.2 Weissflogia rhopalogaster
TTATTACGCAATTTTAGGAATAATATGAGGCAGAACGAGCATTTTTTTGGTGGCTCTGATCTTCTTGAGAGCATGTGTTGCCCCTCAGTTTCTTGTTTTAGCTACTGAGGGACTTTTTAGGCATGAAGAAGATCCATCCCGAGCATTTCTTGGTACTGCTATTGATAAGAAAAAGAATTCACCTTACTATGCATCTCCACCAAGAATCGATCTCGGGAATTTGACAGTATAGAAGAATTTAATTTTTCAGAGCTTGTGGCTGTACATACTCTTCGCGATTATTTTTTAAGTTTTAAAAAAAAATTTGCGAATCTGAGTATTTTTGATCATTTGAGCTAGTCGCATTATAGGTCAGCAAACTAACAATTTCCGAGTCACAATTGTCCGACAATGATTTGAAGGAAATTTGTTATAGGTGTAGTTTCACAAGTAGTGATTAGTCGCCCCATATAGGTTTCGCGGGTCAGTTGAAAGGGCGTCAGACTATTATCTTTAGGTTTATAGGTTCAAGCCTTATCCATGTATGTTTAATTTAATTTTTCTCCATTTTTATAACATTTATTATTCTAGGAAAATTTACAAATACAAATATATATTTTTTAATTATTTATTCTACAACCTTTTTTTTCTACCACATAGTGGTGTAAGGGATTAGTAACTTTCACGCGGCCCGATCCGGTCTCGCTACTGATGGTACTGCTCTGAACTATTGTGCATATGGTTTTTTTTTCCGGATACCGTTGCAAGCGAATCGCCCAACCTTCGTTCGCGTTTTTACCGCGAAATCAGGAGTTCGCGGACGGCACCGCAGCTGCTTGTTGAGTGGAGAGACCAAGTGATCACCCATCCAACGCCTAGCTACGTCCGACGTTGCTTAACTGCAGTGATCTAATGAGCACTGAGCTCCACAAAGCGGCAAGCCGCCGCTTAATTACAAATAATATAATCTAAAAAAATTATATGTAAAAACCACCCGCAGTTCAAGCCGAATTCGATTCTTGGCGAATGAATCATTTTTCTTATCAATAAATCTCTACTAAGACTAACTTCACTGAAAAGGAATTGAATACAGTTAATGTGACCCTAGTAGTATGGTAAATCGAGCAAAGAAATAGTAATTTTGAGGAAACTTTGAAACATTTTAAGGAAAATTTCGTAAAAAGAGTAAAAATCCCAAAAACTGAAATTATTTCAATGGCCAGTATAATTTCATTCAAAGCTGTGCATGACACTGGGGACATGTCCCTTGTTGGTATATTCAATTCTAACTGCTTATCAATTATTCAACAGGTCGCATTTTTAAATAAGAAATCAACTTTTTGCTCAATTTTGGGAGTAATATAAGCCAGAACAAGTATTTTTTGGTGTTGCCCTTCACTTTCTTGTTCTAGCTACTGTGGGACTTGAGGATGCATGAGGATGATCCAGCCTAAGCATTTCTTGGTGCTATTGATAAGAAAGATAATTTACTTTTCTATGCGTCTTCGCCAAAAATCGATCTTGGGACCTTGACAGTATAGAGGAATTCAATTTCAAAGCTTGTGGCAGTCCATACCCTTCGCTATGATTTTTTTTAATGTTTAATATACAATTTTGCGAATCAGAGTATTTTTGAACATTTGAGCTAGTCGCATTATAGGTCAGCAAACTAACAATTTCTTACAAGTCACAAGTCTCCGACAATGATTTGAAGGCAATTTGTTATAGGTGCAGTTTCCAAACAAAAATCCAAAATACCTTCACAAATAGTGATTAGTCGCCCCATATAGGTTTCGCGGGTCAGTTGTAAGCGCGTCAGACTATTATCTTTTGGTTTATAGCTTCAAGCCTTGCCCACGTTTGTTTAATTTTACGTTTTCTTCAATTCTATAAAATAAATATTATAAGCAAATATACAATTACAAATAATATAAAATTCGAAGTTTTACACGCGAAAACCAACTGATGCAAGGCGGATTTGATTCCCTGCGGATGAAAGGTTATATGAATTCCTTTTCTTATCAGTAAATCTCTACTATGATTAATTTTCACTGAAAAAGAATTGAATACAGTTAATGTGACCCTAGTAGTATGGTAAATCAAGCAAAGAAATAGTAATTTTGAGGAAACTGAAACATTTTAGGAAAAATTTCGTAAAAAGAGTAAAAATCCCAAAAACTGAAATTATTTCAATGGCCAGTATAATTTCATTCAAAGCTGTGCATGACACTGGGGACATGTCCCTTGTTGGTATATTCAATTCTAACTGCTTATCAATTATTCAACAGGTCGCATTTTTAAATAAGAAATCAACTTTTTGCTCAATTTTGGGAGTAATATAAGCCAGAACAAGTATTTTTTGGTGTTGCCCTTCACTTTCTTGTTCTAGCTACTGTGGGACTTGAGGATGCATGAGGATGATCCAGCCTAAGCATTTCTTGGTGCTATTGATAAGAAAGATAATTTACTTTTCTATGCGTCTTCGCCAAAAATCGATCTTGGGACCTTGACAGTATAGAGGAATTCAATTTCAAAGCTTGTGGCAGTCCATACCCTTCGCTATGATTTTTTTTAATGTTTAATATACAATTTTGCGAATCAGAGTATTTTTGAACATTTGAGCTAGTCGCATTATAGGTCAGCAAACTAACAATTTCTTACAAGTCACAAGTCTCCGACAATGATTTGAAGGCAATTTGTTATAGGTGCAGTTTCCAAACAAAAATCCAAAATACCTTCACAAATAGTGATTAGTCGCCCCATATAGGTTTCGCGGGTCAGTTGTAAGCGCGTCAGACTATTATCTTTTGGTTTATAGCTTCAAGCCTTGCCCACGTTTGTTTAATTTTACGTTTTCTTCAATTCTATAAAATAAATATTATAAGCAAATATACAATTACAAATAATATAAAATTCGAAGTTTTACACGCGAAAACCAACTGATGCAAGGCGGATTTGATTCCCTGCGGATGAAAGGTTATATGAATTCCTTTTCTTATCAGTAAATCTCTACTATGATTAATTTTCACTGAAAAAGAATTGAATACAGTTAATGTGACCGTAGCAGTATGGTAAATCAAGCAAAGAAATAGTAATTTTGAGGAAACTTGGAAATATTTTCGGGAAAATTTCGTAAAAAGAGTAAAAATCCCAAAAACTGAAATTATATCAATGATTCATTCAAAGCTGTGCCGGACACAGGGGATGTGTTCCTTGTTAGAAAATTCGATGCTACCTGCTTATCACTTATTCAAAAGGTTACATTTTTAAATAAGAAAACAACGCTGTCTTCATATGTAATAATTAAATATTTATTATTTAACACCTTATGCAAATGTCAAATCAAAACGTTATATGCTGAAATTAATACGTTATATGCTTTATATTCTGAATGTAATTATATATACTGTTCGTGTTATATTCACAGTAAGTACAAATATTTTATTATATGTATTCTTTACATATTTATATTCCCAAGTGATAAATTCAATGAGAGCTCAATTTTTACACCTTATCTTTGTGTCCGCTGCTCCTCTAATCTGTAATGATACGTATTAGGCATTCCAGCATAATCGTCGTACATTTTGCTTACGACTATGATTACCCTCTAGAATAATAAACTTAATTATTTAGCATGCAGAAAAAAAAGTGCGTCTTTAGCACAGCATTCCCACGCGGATTCCACATATCATCAGCGCAAGGAAATAAATATTTGTCGAAATTGATATTTGACTAACGACTGCCTATGTGTATGCGTGTATATGGTGTGTGTATGTGTATATTTGGTGTGTATGTGGTATGTATATGTATTTATGTGTGGTGTGGCTCCTAATTGTTTAATTTCACATCTTTTACGATGATAGCCGCGTCGCTGTCATGGGAAAAGTGGCGACCAACTTCTACACACATCCACACGTATTTGCAAAGCCATATATGCGTCGACATATGTGCTGCCGCTGATTTTATGGGCGTGCATGTGTGCGTGTGCGCAATACGAATTACATTGCCAGACGTATAAAGCAATTAGCGTAGGTCGGCGCAGTCGACGCACGAAACGCAATCCAAAAAAAAAACACGCGAAATAAAAACTGAACGTAACACATACATTTACTGCACACATATGCTCGTACCTACACCTACATGTACTCACACATTGACATATTCACATCTACGTATTCAAACATGCACGTACACTCTCATGAATGCATAAATATACACACGCAGAGGACACATGTGTAAATAAATGAAATATGTGCATGTGTATGATCTTGGTGGCTGTGCAAACCATTTGCTCGCTAGCGCGCGTTCGGCCCGCGCGCGCGCGCGCGCCTTATTGCATAATGAGTCGTTTCTGCAATAATTGACCTATTACGTTATGCGCCGCGCGCCGCCGTTTTCCGGGTCGCGTCTCAGCACTCAGCACACATACACACTGCGGCGCATGGAAGCGAATCATGCATTCGCTATCAAGTTTTCGCACACTATCGCTATCCTCACACACACACAACACAGTTTAATATTGAAACATGCGTGTAACAGGCATGTTATATTGGCCAATGTGCCAAATGTTGTTTTTTGTGGGCATACATCAGCGTTTCTCAACGTACGGTATGCGAAAAATCATAAATCATATCTATAAACAAACACGCAATTTTCGTAATTTTTGATTTTTATTATTTTAATCAACGTCCATCGAGGAAAAAATGCTCCAACACTTTCGCAAAAGAGTGTACTTTATAAAAAAATGTTTGGGAGACGCTAGTAGCACGCAGTTGTGTTCAGCAATTTTGGTATTGCAAATAATATGTCATTAGATGATACTGAAATTGCCCAAGGTGTCAACTGTGTGTATAGGGTTTAATTAGGGTAATTGTCGGTTTCAATTAGCTGCATTCAATGTATGAACGTATTAAATATATTACATTGAATCAGGTTATTTAAGTCGAGATAAGGTATATCGCTTTGTTGGGTTATCATTACTTTCGATTATCAGTAATTATTGCAAATAAACAGCGAATTATTTATTAGATAGTAACTGATGTGTACTCTAAGCTTTAAAAAATGCTATTTATCGTCTACTAATCGAATTTCTTTTGTTTTTAATGATTTAAAGATGATATTCTTCACTTTGTCATCAAAAGGTTCAATTGTTGCTTACGTTGGAAAATTGGTTTTAATTCTGTTAACGAAACTTGTAAAGTTTTGCAGAAACTGATGATAACGAATTTCTGTAGGCATTCAGAATATGAAATAACGCAACTATTCATATGAATACATTTTAAAATGATTTTAAATTAAATATTAAAATCGAAATGTGAAATTTTTTGTAAGTCTACGGAAAAGACTAATTATTAATAAATTTTTATTGACGAATTTCATTTCATTTTTGCTTTGTTTCGTTTTAGCTTCCGAATTATTTCATTTATTGTGGATCTTTTCTCTTTGGAATTAGTTTTTTTTTAATTTGAAGACTAGATATTTTGTTAACAATTAAAGGTAGAAAATTATAGTGAAAAATATATGGTAAATCGAGGTCTAACATTTAAATTTTCTGCTTCATCAAGTATTTTGAAACAACTTTCGCACAAATCAAAATCAAGAAAAGTCAAATACATTTAAAGTCAAACGTCATTTACAGGTTCAAACATTCGTTGTTTGGAAAGTCTTAATAATTGCTAAATTGTTAAACAACTCAAGAATGTTCTCTTAAAATTCCATAGGATTATGCAGTATTTTCGAAGTTATTGCTCATTAAGCAAAACTATACCTAAACCGTTATTTTCGAAATTTAATTTTTCGATTATGCGCACACGATTGAGCAAATTCTGTTAAACTGATACGTGCTGTGATGGCTCACTCATTTTATAGATAATTAAATTGTCTAGAATATGGCGTTAATTGTTTTTTTTTTTGAAAAATTATATATTTACATTTTTTAAATATTTTTTATGTCGAATTGTAACGCGAAAAATGTACTTTGAATTAAAAACTGTATAAAAACATACAATTATAATATTTTCTTAAAAATGTTTTATTTTTCAGACTTTGATCAAAATTAAAGGCGCTAGAATGTACGCAGTTGGCGAAATCTATAAAAGGGGCGATATTAAAATGACATCTTTTATGATAAATATTCATTTAAAGGTAAAAAAAATGCACTGGGCTTATAAATTATGTTTGTAATTGTTCCTTTCTTAAAAACAAGCAGAAATATTAAAATAATCGAATAATATTCGTCAAGAAACGATGTAACAACTCCAGGAATTGAACCACACACCCATCCAAATCTAACTATACTTCCTATAGTTTCTACATAAACGGTAGTTAATGATTTAACAATTAGTCAATTGAAAAAAATTTGTCGAAATATTAGGAAATTATCAAATTCTAATTAATATGACGAAAAATAGATTTTTAATTTGACAAAATATTCGCAACATATTCATAGAATTTTGTACATTAGAATCTTTTAGGACCTTCAACTAGAACCAAACGCAGGTGGTTCGTCTGCGATTGAAAATAACGGGGGATGAACAACACTAGAAACGTCTACAACCCTTATAGATTAACAGTGTAAAATTTACACAAAGCGCATTGTGATTGAGGGCGATGCAGTTGACATACAAGGGTTGCTTTAAAAAAACTAGGGTGCACACGAATCCTCGGAATCCCCCGAAAACGTTGATCGAGGGCCCGAATGAGAGACTGCCTCTGGCTCTCGCTTGCATCACGGACGAACAAACGAATAAAACACTCATCTCCGCAAGCAAAGTGTAGATCCGGTCTGATGGCAACGTCGCATCACACATAACACACTCAACACACCCATGCATCTATGTTGTATACATACATGTATACGACACTCGCGCGCATTCTCCACCCGCCGTCCACCTCCTTAACCGCTCAGCAACTTCCCAAGCCGCACAAGTTCCAACTTCCAGCCGAACAGCCGAAAACGCATCGCCATCTCCATCGTCATCGGCGGACGCTGCGTCTCTGTGATACTTGTTATTCCAGTCTAGGATACCTCTGGCTATCACTTTTCAGCGTGATGTGCTCAGATTTACAACGCTCTCTGTCGCTACGACGACGACGAGTTCCTCGTTCCTCATTCTCGCATTCCCCGTGTGCGCGTGCTGCGTTCGGGCCACTGGCTGCCGGTTGCCGGTTTCCTCTCTCTACCGTGGCACCCCCACCACCAAAGTGCGCCTACTCCCTCACAAACACACGCTCGGACAGACACACTATTTCGAAACCGAAATCCGAATCCAAACAGTAGTGGTAAGGTGGCAGTCGTCGAGGCAAGTCACAGTTACTCCTACGTGTGAGCTAAACAGCAAAAACCGCATCGCGTACTTTGCGCTTTTTTTTTATTTTCATTTTCGCGCGTTGAGAATATCATCAGGTTTAGTTGCGACTCTGTTTTTGTTTTTCTTTTCTGTGGTGTGTCCATGCAAGTGCAATCGTTGCGTACGAACCGTGTTTGGCTTCTCTGTGGATTAAAAACAATCACAATTGAAGGATATACCAGGGATTTATTCTCGTTTGAGAAATACCAACAACGCTGGCTTGTGGAATTTTGAAAGGTAAAATATTCTCAGACTTCCGTAAAAATTAAAATGTGAAAAAATTTAAACATTTAAAATGTATTTTTTTAAATCATTTTTTTTTGTCTTACTTTCGACTGAACAATAATCATTCCGAGCTACATTCCAAAACAAAGTTCAAGTTCCTCGCGTTTAGCTTGCCAAAAAAATAAATTTCCTTCAAAAATCCGTCATTTTTGAAGTGTAAGCGACGTTTTTTTTTTTTTTGATATTTTTGAAGCGTTGGAAGTGATTTGTTGCACGATCCGCCGTCCAAACAATGCAAAACTCCCAAGGTACACTTTTGCAACGGTGTGAACAAGACGGCTAAATTTACACGCAAATTTGCACGAAATCACGCGCGCATACATATATTTCGCGCATATGTATTTCCGCCCACACGTTCGGCTATCATAATGCGGTTTTTGTCAACTTATCAGCGCCGCCGCTGCTTTGTCATGCGTTTTTTCTCCGTAATATCCTTGTTTTGAGGAACAACCTGTTGCGCTGATTGCGCGTAATTCGCAGCGGCAAGGAGCACGTTTTTGCGGCGCTGGCGAAAATCTTGGAATTGTTGATAAAACTCGTCCGGGCGGAGAAAACGCGACGACTGTTAACAATCGCATGTGTGTGTGCCTCCGTCTGGTAGCCTGCTGGTATGTTTATTAATGTGGGTAGAGCGTTTGGTGTCGTAGCAATTTGTTCCAGACGGCATTACGTCATTCCCAGTTTGCGATTCTCGGGCGGTGTGAACTTTGTTATGCCAACTTTAGTCCGGTTATTACGTATTAAGAAAAAAAAAAAAACGAACTTAGCGCTGATCGGAGATAATTTATTTTTCGCCGTTTTTATGAGCGTTGTAATAGTTGATTACATAAGTGCTCGAGATTTTCTGGTCGGGGCTTAATGGAGCGGTGCGTGTGCAAGTC
Organism: Weissflogia rhopalogaster; assembly: GCA_019419845.2. Taxonomy (NCBI): domain Eukaryota; kingdom Metazoa; phylum Arthropoda; class Insecta; order Coleoptera; family Staphylinidae; genus Weissflogia; species Weissflogia rhopalogaster. The sequence goes on from WSZQ02087537.1 coordinate 8,495, forward strand.
GTCTCCGGGAAGTCGTGGCTCAGACAGTTAAATATGAACTCGCATTCGCCACAACGAAAAACATCGTCTCTTTTCTCTACTTTCGGGAGCATAGATTCAAATTCCAACCTTGTGGAGGCCAGTCACCTATGATTTTACTTGAATTTTGATATTTCCTAACATTTTTAGGGTGTTTTAACTTTTTTAAAGCAGTTTTTTAAGCCTTTTTGATAAGACTTTTGATACGTAAAAGAACTGTAGGTATTTTTCACACCCGAGAATTATCTCCTGCTTAAGACGGCATAATTTGCGAAATTGTGCCTATATAAGGTGAATATGTAGGATGTTGTTTGATTAGATAACGTCACCATACGACGTGTAATCGTATTTAGTCTTATCACTCGTCAACATACTGCCGAAAAAGGTAACGCGAAACTGTCAACAATGTGCCGACAATAAAACATTTGTGTTGCGTCGTGCAAACAATGTATAATTGTGGAAATTTTCATCCTGCAACACGTGCCGCTGATTTTTTTCGCACTAGGAAATGATAGTGATGTTTGTGTATGTGTGTGCGATACGACTCGATGGCCTGCGCCTTATTCGAGTTGGAAATTACGCCAAGATTACCAACAAAGGAGCAAAATAAATGGGATGCATTATGCGCAAGCGTTCAACTTCCTGTTTCGCTTTGGAACAAACGCCTTGTGGTGGTGGTGCCTGCCTGCTGCATCTTGCGTCCGTTCGTCGGCATCGGTCGTTCTCGACGTTGGCTTTGCCGCTGCAGGAATAATAAAAGCACGGCAATGCCCAGCAACGCGGAAGCAGCGTCGGCTTGGCATTGACACATTTCTTCCTGGTTTGTAAGCGCGAGCGTTCGTTTTGCGGCGTTTAAATAAAACCATTAGGCAGCGCTAAATATGGATTGAAATATAGAATCGATGGGATTGCTTCGTCGACTGTCTCGTCTCGGCGTAGTAGCACTGCTACTGGTGTGGTGGCAGGCAAAACAACTGTTTCGTCAAGCAGGAAACGCCTGCCACAATACATTTAAATAAGATAATTGAGCGTTGCGACGCGAGGCGGACGTAATGAAATGTCTTGTAATTGGCAGCTCGCTCACTATAGATGCGAGCAGGTACCGAAAGAAAATAAAATACATTCCGTTGATCGTGTGTATGACCGTCCTGCGCTGCACGCCTGGCCTATGTTCGTACGACGCTGTTTGCTCGTTAAATCCTGTTCAATCTCGCTCAACCTCATACCGGAAGTCGTCGACGAGACGGTACCGCAACACATGCTCTCAATATGGGATGCGATATTTGGTTCCCACGACTCGAATTTCATCATCGCATCGCCTCGCATGGCCAATATTTATACATTTTTCTAGGGCCACAACACATGTTCGTCGCACTTTTATCATCGATAGGCATGAATTGAATAATGGTCACGACGCGTAAACCGAAACTTGATAAACATTCTCTTATGTCACTTGCCGCGATTGGGAATATACAAGTTTGTCATTCGCTGTTTGTTCGTTGGATTTCGAGCAATTAGCATGCGAGTTGTGGCGCGTCGGCGAGTGTCGAACAAACACCGGAAAATGGTTAATGCAAATAGATAAAAAAAATATGGATATTACATATATACACACACGCTGTGGCGAATGGTAACCTTGAAGGAAACTTCCGCAGTGAATTCTCATGAGTTGCTGTTTGTAATTGTTTTTTTTTTTGATTTCGATGCTTATTGTTTTCATTGTGTTGATTGCAGGTGGTAAAATGAAGCTGGTGCCAGGACCGCTCCCGCCCATACCAACGAACGGTGGTCCCGCTATGGATCGTCTTCCGCTTCCGTTGCCCTTCAGCGCCGATCTTCTCTGGAGGTATCCGCTCGGCTTCCCTGCGCTCACACCACACACTCCTTCATCACCCCTGATGGAGTACAAAAGTCAACTGCCCACTTCCTTACCACCGGATCCTAGGATTTGGTCCAGGGAGGATGTTAACACTTTCCTGCGATGGGCCGAACGTGAATTTGATTTGCAACCTTTCGATATGGATGTTTTTCAAATGAATGGTAAGTTCTATCTACTTAATGTTCAAATTTATCAGTTTTTGTCCGATTTATCAGTTTTTGTTTGAATTTATCAGTTTATTCGATCAAATATATAACATACTAATAAATCTATATTTTCCAAAGGAAAGGCAATGTGCCTGCTTACAAGAACAGATCTTTCCGAACGTGCCCCAGGCTCCGGGGACGTTCTCCACAACGTGTTGCAATTATTGGTGCGAGAAGCGAATAATCTCCAGCGCTGTCTGCCCTCGAGTCCGGTGACGCCAACGTCGCGACACCCGTACCCGCTCAGTCCGCACACCTCGCACCCGCCGACACCGAATTGGAACATTCTGTCGCAGGCGTCGAACGACTTCCATCCTCATGCTGCACAGTTAGCTGCCCATCTGATGGCTCAACAGAATTCTGTTACGCTCAGCCCGGCGCCGTCAGTAGAGAGTCAAGCTGGTGGCAGTCCCCAGCACGTGGAGACGAGCGCGCCGCCGCCGACACACATGTTCAACCATTCCATCTTTGGGAGCAGCAGTAGCGGTGGCAGCAACGGCAGTAATCAGTCAGATTCCGATGAGGAGTTTGTGGATAAACATGCACACAATATGAGCCCGCCGAACACGCCCAGCTTCTCGTTGGTGCATCCACCTGCTCATCAGTTCCCACCACGGAGTCCCAAGGAGGCAGCAGCTAGTCCATCCTTTAAAAGGGAGTTTTTCCCTAGTGACACACCTGAACCTAATACAAGTAAGTCTTTTTTGTCTCTTACCATTGTTGTCTCTTACCAGTGTTGTTTCTTCTTCTTGAGTGTTATATTGGCGATTTGACGTGTTGCTAATAAATGTTTTCAATTTACAGATGGTAGGTTATTGTGGGACTTTTTGCAACAATTGCTCAACGATCCGAATCAACGCTACACAAACTACATCGCATGGAAGAACCGTGATACAGGCGTCTTCAAAATCGTCGATCCTGCCGGTTTGGCCAAGCTCTGGGGCATTCAGAAGAATCATCTTTCGATGAATTACGACAAAATGTCGCGTGCCCTCCGTTATTACTACAGGGTAAACATTCTGCGAAAGGTGCAAGGTGAACGTCATTGCTACCAGTAAGTCTTCCCATAAATTTTCTTAACTACCTATAAATAATTTTACTTGTAGTCATTTGTAAACTAAATATGTGCGTCTTTGTGTGTACAGATTTCTGCGCAATCCCACTGAACTGAAGAACATCAAGAACATCTCCCTCCTGCGACAGCAAATGTCGCCAACTCAACGCACACCGCCTGTGTCCCTGCCTGCTGGTGTCGCCGGCTCCACAACGGTGACGGTTGTACCCGCTGCTGCCGTACCTTCCGTACCAAGCCACGTGAAGGCTGAGCCGATCGACGTCGAGATCAACGTCCACAGCAACGATTACGACGACAAACCGACGGATCTCAGTATGGACGCACCCACCGACCTCAGTAGCAGTAGTCGGCACGTGAACATTGTTTGCTCACCGGACCCACCGAATCTCAGAGAGAGCCTCTACTACAAAAAGGACGATATGGTGACGGATCATTGATGAAATGGGCCGGAAGTGTGTTCGCTGTTTGACGGATCTGTTTTAGTGACTGTTTTTTTTTTTCTATTTGGTGCCAATATTATAACTTGATTCTTCTGTGCAAATTTTATTTAGTGATTCAGAAATACTACGTTAAGATTGTAAGTAAAATGCGTTTTTGACGACGACGAAACGAATGTATATTGTAATAGTTTTCCATCCCAACGGCACTGCTGTTTGCTGCGCTGAAATGGGGGAAACATGTGCCAAAAGACGTCGTACGTGCAAAAGTTAGCAAAAAGTAGCGGCTGGACGAGTGAGCAATGTGCAGAAAACGTGCGCGAACGCGTACGTTTCTTGTATGTATTATTAAGTTTTCATAAACTATTTTGGACACTAGCAAAACTTGGTAGTTCTCGATACTACTTATGGGCAGCTTTAATTTGTTTAAATGTTAAATTAATTATTATAATGTTATTACTGTGGAAGAGCGCGTTTCTCCAGAAATGAGCTCTCGGAGAAGTTAATCACGAATGTGATTGATGAAAGACGAAAAACAAATTGAAAAACAAACGAGACAATAAACATGCGAATATATATGTAAAAATACAATACGAAGAGATAGACTGGAATTTATTATAATATCCAATGTTGGGTCCATGCAAATTTGCGCGAATTTCGAGAACAAAGGACAATTTCTCAATATGTGACATTCCAATGCAATCAATCAAAACATAAAAAAAACGCACCAATCAATAGCCACTTGAGACGCAAATAAATCGTTATCGGAATTGATGCGAAGGCAAATACGCAAAACATATTTTTAGATGAAATTTAAAATGGGCAACTATATATTTCCAGCTCTGTTTCTGTGATCTCTGAATAAAATAAATTGTAATTTATATTTGACTCAATTTTTGTGTGATGATATATAAAAGATACGAAGATTATATTGTAAATGAGAGAATTTGTACATAGAATGTTTCATATTTTTAGTAACAAAATGAATAGAATATCAATCTAGACAATAGAGTATGGAAGGCGGATGAGTTTGTGCAGTTGTTGGATGCCTTATATGCGCTTTACTTAAACGAAATAACTACTATTATTTCTAATTGCAGACATTTTGTTGATATTTTGTATTCTGAGTAATAAAGAGCAATTGATGCATTTGTCTTGAAAGGAAATACACTGTAGTTTTTGTCTTCAATTCTGCGAATATTTGAAAAGTTCTGATCTATTATCAAAAGTAAAAAGTACAAACGTCATTTGAATTCTGACATGCCATTTCATTATCGGTTCAGAAGCACGGATTATTACTATATACTATATATACTATACACGGATTATATATATTCAGAAGTATTAAAATTGTTAAATTGGATCTATTTCCGACATCTAGGGTTAAGTGGATGTACTTTTCTCTTATCGGTAATAGAAGTTTTTGTCATTTACCTCATCAAGCAACCTGAATTACCGGCAGGGCACAAAGTATACATCTATATCCCAAAGTGTAAACCATAAAGGAATAAAATTTAAGCAATTTCTTTATAAATATCTATATTTTCATCAGATTACAACTATTTCTTGAGTTTTCCATCTTTATCTTTTTCGCAAAAAATCAGCCAAAGTTTCTCCAAACAAGCTGAAAGTGGTGTCTAACTAATGAGGATATCATTCTCTAAGAGTAAATGCAAAAACATACTGAAAAAGTTTAAGAGGACAAGGTCCGATCGGTACTACACAGCGGCAAAATGCGGAACTAAACTGCGGAACTGAAATTCAAATTTTGTTCTAAAATATTTTCTAATCTGCTTGTTACAGAATGCCCATTCTTGTACGGATCAATTCCTCATTAAATATAGTTTGTTCTGATATGTACATTAATGCCTAAATATTGGGTAATTATTGAGATATTTATCGTGTAAAAAACGTCTTTTCCGAAAATGTCGAGTTTTAGGTTTTACATTTTTTTTCATATTTCCCGTATTGCTAGGATATAAATCATGCACCAATCGATTCAGCGTGAAAATGTCTTCAAACTCCTGTGGCAGTTTTTCATTTGATTACTTAGAACCGATATTATGACTCATGAAAGTTGTCAGTGAAATCATCGACGATATTAGACTCAACTTTCATTAGTTATAATATCGGTTCTAAGTAATCAAATTCGGGAAATATGAAAAAAAAGGAATACCTAAAACTCGACATTTTCGAAGAAGACGTTTCTTTACACGATAAATATCTCAATAATTACCTAGTTTTCAAGAAAAACAATTGTTTTAATGCGAACTTAATTATCTCGAACTTAAACATTGTTTTGGGGATGTTTTTGCATTTTCCCATTCAAATGCTGTCATTAATCCTCGAACAAGCTATCAAATGAAAGAGGATATCATTCTCTATGAAAAAATGTAAAAATATTATTTAATTTTAACAATTTTTCGGTTGAAAACTCAGTTTTCTACCGAAATGAGTGGGGACAGGATAATACATATCGATTTCGACTTCAGGTGTACGACGTGATGTACAATCTTAACATAAAAGAATCATAATAAACTGATGACATTACTGACAGAAGAATCGCAAAATTGTGTATGAACTTTCATATACTGATCCGGAAATAATGTTGTTGTTTTTTCGTAGTTGCATTCGGTCTAGGTTGGATTATGGGGCTCCATTGTTACACCTAAATAAGGCATTACATCTTAAAGTAGAAAGCATTTATTATTCTAGTCTTAGGCTTATTTGTGGTGTTCCTGTG